>OZ038501.1:2776292-3036292 GCA_964036315.1 Acanthosepion esculentum | reverse complement strand
TACATCTACTAATTTCAACTGTAAAATGATGAGACCTTACTGCCAATCTAGTATTTCTCTTAAATTCATAAAAGGTACCAAAAGAGGAAAGTTCATCAGATTAATTATTGTGAAAAATTTTCTAGAGAAGGTGCAGGGAATGTTTTTTTTTCTTTTTGGAAATTATTTGGTAATTGGATTATTTTTTTAAAACTTAAAAAAAAAAAAAAAAATAAAACTTGTACAAATATTTTTAGGTTTGTCATCAAATCAAAATATACATGCACACAGACTTTGAATGAAATTTAAATGAACATCTGATTCTATTGAGTACACTTGTAAAATTTGTTATAATTCCATATATTGGCATGGAACTATTTTAGGAAGAGATGTAACTCTCTTACAAGCTTTTATTTACATATGTACATTTCAGGAAGCTGTAAGTGTATTATATTTATCATTCATGAGTTTGTGTCTTTTGGTGAGAAACTTCTTTGCTTGTTGATTATCTCAATGAAAAACAAGAAATCCATTGTCATTTTTCAACACTACCTCAACTACAGCCACTGAAAGTTGCTTTGAACTCTACACATTTCATTTTTCCTTTTGTAAAATGTCCTAGCAATATATTTGTTAATATTTCTGTGTTCAAATTCTATGTTTTAGTTTTCCTTTGGACTTACAGGAGTCCACCAAATTGTTTGCGGGTCAAATGTATCAGGAGTATATAAAATCTCATCAAAAGTGTTGAAATCCACAACAATTTCAAGAATAAGTTTTTTTCTACTCTTTAATAACAATTCCTTTTCCCTATAAAGAAACCACTTGCAAAAGCATAAAAACACCAAGATTTTTCATTTTAGTTATTTGTTTGAATTATATTTCTTCAACACCAAAGACACACCAGGAATAGACAAGTCCATTTCACTATATGACAAATTATAAATGAAATTGCATACAATATGATGAATGCAGTGAATAGTTTTGTTTAGATTGCCTTTCAACAGGACTTAATTTGTTTTTGTTTGACAATAGGCAAGTATTTTTCCTGTCTCTTCTAGCTGAGAGCTGAAAAAATAGTTTAATAACTATTTTATTTATTCTATTGTTTATTGGTATGGTTGGCAAAACATCAGCTAATTGCAAATCAATTCAAACTTTTATAAAACGGTAAGTAATAGTAATTTCCCTAAAGTTTCACACATTTTAATAATTTAGTAAATGTTTATAAATTTATGAATAAAAAATTGTTTTCATATTTATTTCTTTATAAACTGGTAAATTATAAATATTACATTGCATTAGTTTTAATACAACTGTTTTAGTTTTAGAATGTTGTAAATATAAAATTATTCTTGTAAATAAACAACCTAATAAATAAATAGTGTTTAATGTTCTTGTAAATTCTCAAGAACAAAAAAAACTTATAAATTCATCATATTTAGACTTTATTACTCTTTAAAACAATAAACATTTCCAAGGAGCACAGTGGATAAAGGTGTTAGATCCAAAGAGTGTGAGTTCAATACCCGGTTAAGGCAGTGGAGAACTTGGTGAGGGGAATTAACAGGCGATAACTGATAACCGACATCCACGTGGAACTAGAACAGTCTACCCCAGTGAGCAAAATAAAAGGTTCAGTTCAACATTCCAACCACCTGAAGAAGGCCGGAGAGTACAACGACCGAAACGCCGTAAGAAATATGGCGACAAAGATGAGGACAATAGTCCGAATAATGTAAATAGTGTACATAATACCTCATCTCAGAAATATAGACAGATACTGAAAAAAACTTCCTTTTGACACACCATATTTTTGCAGACACAAAGGTTAAAAATTACCATCTTGGCTTTGTTTCTTGTTGCTTCTCCTATTTTATCATAACCCAGATAGACTAGAGGAACATATTCATTCTTATCTAGGAGAAAGGTAAGAAAGAGATTCATGGTGTATGGCGGTGTAGAGTCACAGAACAGACATACCAGAAGAATCTTGTGGTTCTGATGAATCGCCAGAAGCTTCCATAACTGAAACACTTGCCATTCTCCTCTGGGGTCTGTCAGACTTATCCTCCTCAGCAGAATTGTCGACAGTGGAGGCCCTCTTGCGTGGCTTCCGCTCTTTGGTTCGACTCTCTTTTGTCACAGAATTGTCTGGAGATCCCAGTTTCACAATTGTAGGTTTTTTCTTCTTGAACACTTTTTTGGTGGGAGAAGTTTGTTCTTTTACTGGAACAGCATCTAGGAAAAGAAAAAATAAATGAGAGGATGAACAGGATAACAGTTTAAAAATATGAGTGATAATCGAGAGTTACAGAAAAAATTAATCTTGTGAGGAGGCATGGTTGTTGTTGGTTTGTTTTGTGGCATATCAACCTCAGTGAGTTATTTAATGCAGATAACCTTTTTTTTTTCCTGGTAATATTTTGTTTTGTCAAAAATCTATTTCTGGCAATATTTTTTCCCCTCTTTTTCAAAAATGTATTGCTGCTAATTTTTTTTTTTTTTTTCAGAAACGTATTGCTGGTGGAGTAATGGATAGCGGCTAGGATTAAGGAACCATAGAGAGGAGAGTTTGAATTCCAATCGAATCCATTACATTCACTTATGTGCTAATACCCTTGGGAAAGGTATGAATCCTTCTCCTCCCAGCTATGAGTAAATAGCAGGACAGACCGGGTTCTGTACATTTGGATGGCAACTGGTCTACTGCAGAAAGAAATAGCAATCTACTGCGGGAAAAAATCTGCCTCATCAGTCATGTATCGAATGATACATGATTTCCTAAGCCTGTATCATGCATGGTACATAACTGACTGAGGACAAAAAGTGGCAACATGATCAATTCATGATAATTTAAAATTTTACAAAACTATTCACTGCATTCATCACGTATGCAATAAAAGGATTTACATTTCTGTGTTTTATTGTTTTTATCTTCCCACATTATCATAGCTAATATCTTGTTAAAATTTACTTTAAATAGCCTTTCCATTTTAATAATGTAATTTCAACTTTATTCAGACACATTTGTTATTGGCATATTGATGCCTTGTGGGTCATTTAATGCCAAAATTTAATTTTCTTGGGCACATTAGTAATTTCTTTTACAAAAATGTATTGCTGGTAATTTTTTTTTTACTATGAAAATATATTGCTAGTATTTTCATTATAAAAATGTATTTTTTATACTTTCATAGTGTTTTGATCCCAGTTTCAGGGTTAACTATTTGCCCATAGCTGGGATTCTAACAGGTGCCACCACCCCAAATCAGGGTGGACCTGGGTACAACAGCGATTAAGAAGTAGTTCCAAACTCATCAAAATCTCCCGATCAGAGGCCTTGCTGGTTGATGTAGTTTATCATCATGTCCTGGATGCAGTCAGACACATGCTACTGGTTTTAGTCTTAATAAAATTGTCCGGTGGAAAATGTTATCAAAAGTGCTGCTGAGTTAGGGTAGAGCTGTACTGATAGTTTCAGATTTTATTACTTATTGTTGAATCAGGTTTTATTACTGTGATTATGAATAATGAATAAATATTTAGAAAACAATAAATGTATGCAACTCATGAAAGAAAGTTATATCCTGTGATGTGAAGATATTGTCTGGTCATAATTAAAACTCAAGGGAAGTAACTCAAATAACAAACATGCCATGCTCACAAAGAATGCAATTCATTTTCATGTTACTGGCAAAAACCAATACGATGTATGAAAATCATTATATTTTATACTACAAAATTAATGAAAAATCATTAAGAATATCATTACATAAAGTAAATATTACATAATCCAATAAATTTAATCTCATATTTTTAGATATTTTAAATGAGGTATAAAAAAAATGTTAAACCTAAACTTGCTGATAAATAACATATTTAAGAGTCAATATTTTTAAGGTACATCTCTAATCATAAAAAAGTTTGTTTATGACAAAATAAGCCAGCATAACAGTAATTACTTCATTTCTAAACAATAGAATAAGTAAGTTACTTTTATGTTTATTTTGTTTCAGGTCATATTTTTGTAACAGAATCCATAGCTCCAATATGGTTTAACAGATTTAAGTTGTATAATTGATGGTTTAAGTCACTTAAGGTGTATAATTAATTCAAAATTTAAAAATATATATAACATTTCTTACATTCTTGTTAATATGGTGGAAGGTGATGGATCTGAAGTTTTACCAAATTATATATTAATTGTAATAAAGAAAAGAAAAAATATGCCATGAAGAAGATTAACTTTTCAAACCAAATTAATTACAAACTTAATCTCTTTTTTCTTTGAATTTCTTAAGCAGACTACAGTAGTGAACAATTATAAATTAAAACTAAAAATCATCACTGCGAGGGGAACAACAAGATTTCAAATAGGCCTCCAGTTCTGGCCTTTAGTTGCACTATGAGTCAGCCTAAAGTAAAGAATGCCATTGTTGAATTCTATAGCCATGTGCCCAGGATGCCCCCCCCACAAAAAACTTAACTGCAATTTTTATGGTAAAACATGCAAGTGTGGAACCAACCAATTATTGATAAATGAAGTGCAAATAATAAATAAAACAAAAATCATATAATTCTGCTAGTCTCCTCCATGTTATGTGTTATGCCTTGCTATTACCACAGATAAATAATAGACCATTCCATTTTGATTGCAAGGAAAGATGATAGAAAAGGATATGTTAAGTACTGTTTGGTTTTAGTGAGAAAAAGAAAGCATACATAATAAGAAAGAGAAGATAGCAGTCATAATAGCATTCTCATGCATTTAACTTCTGCATCAGTGAAATAGAAATCTTGTCATTTGTACCCTCTTATTTCTTTATATATTATCCTGCATTCATACTTATTAGTATGCAATATTTTATTAAAGCTGTTAAGCTCAAATATTTAATGAAGCAATAGAGAAATTTCTATGTGTAAGCCATTACTTTTCTGGTTGAAAAGTTGCCAAGATCAAGCAAACAAAAGACAAAAACACTTCTTGTGATGAGAAAAATAGAATGATTTTCTTTTTAAATGATGATCTTGAAAAGGCAAGAAAGAAGGAGCTCCAAAGTTGGGTTGGGTTGAAAATAAAGCTTACATGCAAATTCCTGATCAAGGTCAACCCAAGATATCCACAAGATGGATTTATAATTATAAAATTTCTAATGGTAAACAGATTTGTAAAGCTAGACTTGTAGCTTGAGGTTTTGAGGACATAGATGCTTGCAGTATAAAAAATCATTCTCCAACCTGCTCTAAAGAAGGTCTATCCATAACATTGGGAATAATGGCATCTAACCATTGGATGTGTAAATCCATGGACATAAAAACTGAATTTCTACAGAGTAAACAGACTAATTGGTTTATTTGGATTCTCTGAAAGAGGCCAATGTACTGCCAGGTTATATTTGGAAGCTCTCTAAATGTCTATATGGTCTGACTGATGCTTCAAGATCCTGGTACCTGACACTCAAGGATGAATTAATTAAATTAGGAGCGAGACTTTCAAAATATGACCAGGCAATATTTACATGGCATTTTGAAAACAAACTTTAGGGTATAATTGCTGCCCATGTTGTTTCTGCTTTGCAAGAACATAAATCTTTCAGACCAGAGTTATAAACAAAATTCGTCATCCATTTTAAGTAAATTCTGAAAAAGTTGCCAAATTCCAATATATAGGATTAAACAAAGAAAAATGGAGATAATATCAAACTATGTTAAAATGAATCTGTAAAAAAGTTAAAATATATCCCAGTAGAAGTAGGCAGAAATTTGAAAGACACTCTATCCACAACAGAAGTAACAAAAACACAACAGCCGATTGGTTAAATTAATTGGCTATCCACCCAGATCAGGACTGATCTAAGTTATGAGGTTAGTACATTAAATTCTGTATTAAAATAAAAAAAAAATGAACAATGTGAAAAAAAAAAAAAAAAGCAAATAGAGTAGTCAAGAAAGCAAAAAAGGAAAATTCCTAGGGACATTTCAGATTTAGGAAACCTGAAACACTTAAAAAAATTATTGCATATAGTGATGCCTCTTTTGCCAATTTGACTGATGGCGGATCACAAAGAGGGTATATACTCTTTTTGGTAGGAAGTACCAATAGATATATGCCCATTGCTTAGCAATCAAAACGCATTAGAAGAGTCATCAAAAGTACTCTAGCAACTGAAACATTAGCCACGGTTGACACAGCAGACATGTCTTTTTTACAGGAAAGTTTTATAGAACTGTTGCAACTAGAAGATAATAATGAAAATTGTCTCTATGATGCGGTACATTCATCAATACAAATTTTAGATAAAAGGCTTCGCATAAAAATGGCTATTTTGAGAGAAATGACAGATAGAAAAGAAATTGCCTCTAACTTTGCATAACCTCTAAAAACTTTGGCTCTTGTGACTACTGGCATCTCTGTAATAGGGTACTAAATAAGTGCAAGGTCTATATTTCCTCCTCTTTAATCGATTTGAGGAGTTATCATCCTCTGCTGATGAAGTCAAATTGCTTTTGCCGTAAATTCTCCTCAAACACTATTCTTGATTCATCTGGAGTATTCCTGCCTAACTTTGCACTTAGAACTGATTCTTTGTTGAGTGATATGCATATAACCCCTTTCATGGTTTCTGATATCATCTCTAACCAGTGGGTCCACAAAGCATGTGGACCCAATGGCATCTTTGTAATAGTCATTAAGAAGTGTGCTCCCAAACTAGCTTCGGTTCTCTCTAAACTGTATGATAAATGCCTCATGCTTTCCTGCTTGCTGAAGTCATCATCTGTTGTTCCAGCCATCATCCGACCCATCCAACTATTGCCCTATTAGCCTTCTACCACTTTTTGGGAACTCCTGGAGGCCCTAATCAAGGTTTCATCATCTTTCATTATAGGGCATTTTCCCAGACAAGCAATACAGCTTTCATTTCTTCAGGTCAACTGCTGAAATACTAACAATAATTGCAGAAAGTCTATCGTGCTCTAGATAAAAATGGTGAAGCCCAAACTGTAGTACTGGATATCTTAAAAGCCTTTGACAGGGTCTAACATTCAGGTTTTCTCCACAAGCTGAAAAGTTACATATATACAGACATGTTTTTGAACTGATCTAGTCATTCCTATCAAATCATGAAATAAAAGTTGTTCTGAACGACCACTTGTCTACATCCTTTCACACTAATGCAGATGTCCCCCAGAGCTCCATTCTTCATTAACGACCTTCCTGATGACATCAGCTTTCAACTTGGCATCTACATTGATGACACTATCATTTATTACTGCCTTGATAGTAAGGCTGATCAGTCAGACAAGGTCAAAATGGCAGCTGATGTACAAAACGACCTCAAGACTATCATTAATTGGGCAAAAGATGACTTGTTAATTTTAACACCTCCAAAGCTAAACTTCTCTCCATTAATCATCTGAGAGACCACTCTCTGCCTTTCATCAAGGCTGATGCTATCCTCCAAAAAAAGCCTTTTCAGCTGACACGAGGTAGAAAGACTACATTGAATCCATCGCTAGATCAGCTACTAAGAAAGTCAGTTCACTGTGTCAGGCAAGACAATTTTTCTCTCCAGAATCTATCTTGCATATCTATAAATCTACCATTCTTCCATGCTTAGAATATCACTGCCATATAACGTCTTGTGCCCCTGCTATTTACCTAGAGCTCCTTGATAAGATCCAAAGAAGAATCTGCAATATTATTGGTCCTGATCTGGCAGTTCGGCTTCAGTCACTTGCCTACTGCCATAAGGTTGCTTCTCTGTGCCTTTTTTATAAATACTTTCATGGTAATTGTTCAGATGATCTCTTCACTATGGTACCTAGACTATATGAATTTAAGCGCAATGCTAGGCTGGTGGCGAGATCTCATCAATTTACAATTGAGCTAGCTAGACATAGCCACAACTTCTATGCTAACAGTTTCTGATCTCACACATCTCACTTGTGGAACTCCCTCCCACCTCCATGCCATCCAGCCAACTTTAATTTGCAAAAATTTAAATGCAATGTTAATCACTATCTACAGTCCTCCTGATTGGTCTTTTCTCTTCATTATTAGTGCTTCTGTTCCTAAATCTACCACACCCTGATGTACAAACTGCAGGCTTAAAGAAAAGAGTACCATCATTTAAGATTCTTGGTTTCATATCAGAGGCTAAGGAATCTTCTGTTTAATGAATTTACATTCTCTTATATATATTTTTTGTAGATTAATAAATAAATATAAAATATATATATATATATATATATATATATATATATATATATATATACACACACACACACAATGCTGAAAAAGAAAAAAAAAAAAAAACGGAAGAATTGTTAATCTTCATGAGTTGTTCCCCTTGGAAACTCTTCAACTAGAAAAGGGGCAGCTTACCCGGAAGAGGCTGAGCAGCCATTTTAGATAGGGCTCACACATTGAGAACAAAGGAGTCCAAATAAAATATCTCCTTACATTACATGTCAGAGTTCCTTTCATTCAAATTTACACATGAAGTAGGCTTATAAATCAGTATATAAAGTACATTCTTGAAAATGCAATATCATTTCTCAAAAAATCCTTTGACAATGGAAGACTAACTTCTAAAGACCCTATTGTTTGGCAAGTTTTCTTCCAGTCAGTTGATAACAAAGACTGCTGAATGGCCCTCTTGATGCGACAAAATTTCCCAGAAAAATCACCCTCACTGACCTAGGGCAGAAGAAAGGAGGCAGTTAGTACTCCTTGTAGCCACTGCAGAATAATTACCAGCAAACCTGCAACAGACAGAGCCTCTTTCATGAAGAAAAGTCATGATATATTTTTGTAATGTTGCCAATAGAAAGGATATAGAATTATCTACCTAGCAACACCAGGTGGCAGTGTTTTTGTTATGACAATGAGAGAGACTGTTCAAATAATACAATAAAAAGAAAAGATCAAAACATATATGAGAGAAATATGTGTATGTTTGCTACAGAAATGGCAGAAGTATGTTCAATATAAGAGAAAGGGCATTCGTAGATATGTAGGGTGGTCTGACAGTCTTGTCATCCCAACATAATATTTCAGCTGGCTAACAGAAGCTCTTTCAGTTTGGAAGAGAGGCTGCTTGCAAATAGGGATCAACACTATTGGTGACTGTCAGTTTCATACCACAAGTGATCTTCAAACCAACTAAAGAAACCTTAAGGCATGAAACTTATAGTCACAATGCAGTGATCCTCCCTATGTCTACACTGTTTATAATGTGTGTAAAGTTTCAAAATTATAATCATGTAAGAAGCTTGTTTAAGTTTAATCATTTTTCTCCATTTAAAAGGTTTAATCTGGATTACTTATAATCACTTTATGGTATTTTCTTCATTTGGATGTGTGTGTAGTGTAGTGGTTATCAGCACAAAGGAGGATGAGTATGTCCAGTTCAAATTCTAGCTGAGGCCGTTATGTTTGCTTTCGCAAAAATATCCTTAGAAAGGTATGAATCCATCTCTTTCTGTCCCGCCCCCACCATGTAGGAAATAATAGCAGAATAGACTGGGCTCCCTGAATAAATAATCAAATATATTGGAAATAGGGTGCAAGTTTTTAATTCTCAACATGGAATTTATTACTACCTTTTTTTTCTGGTGAACATATGATGAACATCTGCCAGGTTTTTGTGCACACTAACACAAATGAGAATAAAGATGTAGTATGGAGCTATATGTCTAGTTGGTGAAAAACCAAGTTATATGTTTATAAAATTTATGCACTTCAAGATTTTTTTTTTTTTTTTACTTAACCTTTATCACTCTGAAATATTAATAAATATAAGTGGCCAGACAATTGCAATAGCATCATCTTTGATTTTCAGTTTGTCACTTTCCTGTTGCCATAGCAGGATATGATAACACTGGTACAAAAAAATTCAACCACACTGATGATCAGAGTTGCATCCAGTGGCTGTGCAAACATTATGAAGTCACCTACATGCTGAGTGCTAAAAGTTAAATTCAATTTGAATAGAAACAATCCAAAAGTACAAAGTTTAAGAAACTCACCTAAATTAGGAGATCCTTCTTCTGTTTCAGTGATTTGATCCGACGCTTCAAACTGAGTAACATTTGTGTAATTAAGCATGGCATATACAGATGGTGACATGAGGGTAGTGTTGTATGGAGATGGATTTGATGGTCGTGGCCGTGGGATAGCCACAGGTTTAAGTGTTGATCGTCCACTAGAGAAAGTGCAATCTGAAAAATAACTCTGCTGCAAGGAAAATGCAGCTGCAGACCTGTGAAGGACTTCATGATCAAATATTTGATCCAAAGGTTCTTCGGAGTTTTCAGGAGATGTCAGAACAGGGTTGATGTCAGACTCGTCATTCTCAATAAGAATCTGTTGAATGGAACTTTCGAAAAATTCTGATGGTGATTTGTGATTCTCAATGTACGGCTGAACACCATTCTGGTCAGGACTTTTCAAGAAGAGTGAAAGACGATCGACTTGAAGATTGTTACTATTCTTCTGAGATGCCCCAGGAGAGGGGTCCAAAGATGAAAATACTGGATTCGGTTTATCCAAAGCATCCCAAGGCCTCTCGACTGTACATTGTGGGACTGCTCTATCACCACCATTTTCTGCAGCAAGAGTGGACAGTCTCGAAGTTACAGTCATGTCTTTTGGTACAACTTTAGGAAGTTGATAACTTCCATCTGGTTGACTGAGGGCATCTTGGAAGCTGGGGAGGGGAGACTCAACAGAGGACTGCAAGGAGGGGGGAACTGAGATCACAAAATGATTGAGGATATCCTCGGCAAGTTTTGTATTTTGTCTGGAATGTAACCAGGAAGCACACATCTCGGTTGGCATGAGGGTCAGTTTCTTTAGCTTGATTTCTTGGTAAAAAACATAAAGTTCATTTTCCCAAACAGCAATGTCAATAATATCTGGAAGAAAGAAGAGAAAAATGAAGAACATTGATAGAGATTTTTTTAATTCTTTATGTTCCATATACAATATATAAACCATCCTTGCAATTTTAAAAATTACCAAAATGATTCAATTTATTCCTAATAAACTTTCTAGGAGAATTATTAAATCAATTGTGATAACATGATTCAGTTTGATTAATCAAAAAGCAGGCTTTTTTAATATATAACCTTTTCTGGCTAAAATCATAAAATACTTGAAGAAAATAATATTACAATAGATACTGCTTGAACAACAAAAAAAATTATAATTTTACTTATATTTTCCTTAACATATACAATAATACAATATATATACATACAATAATAATATAATTTTCTATAAGTATTTTCATGGTAATTATTCTAATGTGCTTTCCTTTCTGGTACCTCAACTTTACAAATTTAAGTGCAGTACAAGTAATGAAGGAGGCATGGTGGTGTAATGGATAGCAGCTTGGATAGAGGAATCATAGAGCCGAGTTCAAATTCCAGTTGAATCCATTACATTCACTTACATGCTAATACCCTTGGGAAAGGTATGAATCCTCTTCTTCTCTCCCCAGCTATGGGTAAATAGCAGGAAAGACTGGGTTCTATAGCCTTGGATGGCAACTGGTCTACTGCAGAAAGAAATGGCAACCTACTGCTGGAAAAAATCTGCCTCGTCAGTCATGTATCAAAATATACATGATCGCCTAAGTGTGTATCACGCATGACACATAACCAACTCACTAGTAATGGTGATGAACATTGTCTTTGTTGCAATTCAGCATGCAAACAGATCTTTTGTTGGCACATTTCCTTTTTTGGATAAATTTTGCCAGAAATCCATACACAATCTTTGCAGCATCTTTAAGCATGTTTGGGTTTCTTACAAATTCATTCAGTTTGGAAAATGTAATCATCTTTTTAGTGTGCTCTTTGTTTACAAATTTTAATTTTCATGATGATGAATAGATCATTGGCTAGGAAAGGAAACAACGGTTTATCGTTCTAATATTTTAGCAGAAACTGCTCAATTGTCTTTTGAAACAGACACAAATCTGCAGTTTCACTGGAAATAAAATGTCATTCACATTTGACAGCACCGCAGAGAAGGAATTGGTCTGGGGACATTTTTCTGTCTTTTTTAGTTAAGTTCACAAATTTGAGTAGTTCACATGTTTGTATATTTTTTTAGCCATGTATAGCAGAAATACAAAAGTGAAGTGACAGTGTCGGAGTTAGCTCCTCCTCAGTTCCTTAATCCTTCAACAGGGGTCTCTCTCCCCTGGCTATAAATACTGGCTGACCCTTCGCCTCGATCTCTCTTCTCCACTTAGGCCTTGGGGCGCCACCTTGCGCAGAGGTGAGGTAAATCTCTCTTTTCAACCCACACCAATATGTGACCTCTCACAGATACAGTGTTTCCCAAATTCTAGGAACACGCTAAGAACAATACACATACGTACGAACACTCACCACAACACACACACATAATTTCTCCATACAAACTCTATATAACTGTCCATGTCTTTGTTTAACTCATTAATATATATTTGTTTACATTATATATATATATATATATATATATATATATATATATATATATATATAGGTCTTGTTTGTTTTCTTTGGACTTAATTAAAGGCCAACATTCTCATGTAGCTGGACTGGCTAGCAGGAAATTTTAATTTTAACCTTCTGATATCTCTTCACATCTTCACCCTATGGTCCGCTACAACAGGGTTGCCATATTGAACTTTCAATATAAAACCAAGAAATAAAAGCCAAATAAGTTTTACATCATTTTTTCACACTTACAATAAAAGCAAGAGATACAGATAAAATAACATTCTTATTTTTGCAAAGCCTTATTTTCTATCCTAAGACACATCAAAGGCACATTTTCAATTCTTTCAAATTTTATTCTCAAACTTATTACTTTCAGCAACAATTTAGTTAGACAAATGTAGTTTACACATAGATACATATTGCTAACACACATTGTATGCTAAAAATTGATTACCAAGACTCTCTGGAAAGCAGGATGACTCTTTGGAAAGACGGAGTGACCCTCTAGAAAGTTGGAGTGACATCTTGGAAAGACAAGAATTTACATTAAACCATGAAGAATACAAGAGACGCAGAATGCCCTCTGGGTGACTGTAGCAGGGAGGGAGAGTATATCACCCATCAGACTGACTTTAATGGAAACAACCTGGATATGGACCTGGTTACAACGTGTGATTGCGGCAGAAGATTTAACGGTTTACGTATCCATAAGGCACGCTGGTGCAAACAACGTAATTCTCCTATCGGAGAATGTAAATTGAGTGGTGGGATTATGAACCTGGACTACACCCACAGCATTCAGGATTCCATCATTGAGCGACAGCGCCCTGGAGAAATCCTAAGTAAACCAAGAATCCAGTGGCCTAAAGGTAACCAGAAGGCTATTTGGACAAATCTTGACAAAGAGCTTTCTTTTGTCCTTAATACCAATCTGAAGGGTCCCATAGGGCAACAGGTCAGTTCCTTTTGTAGAATAATATACAATGTTTGCTTTGAGTGGTTTGGACCAGTAATGGAAAAGAAAGATAAAAAAAGAGGAAAAAACAACCAAATCGATGACAAATCCAGAAAGGAATTTTATGATCAAATCAAGCAAATAAAATGCATGCAACATCACGACCTAATGTGCACAAGTCAAATATTTGTGTGGTCGTTTATAACGATTTCTACGAGCACATCAATAACGGCAAACATGTTCAGGAAATATCAAACTTTCATTATGGATAGAAGCTGCAAAGAGGAACAATCATTTGTTTATCCCAAATTTCATTACGAGAATTTACAAAGAGGAACGATCGATTTGCTTATCTTCATACCCTGCCTGGTGGCAAACACTGCCACTGAAACCATGATATCACCCCTGGTCAGTGGCGCATGTTATGTTAAAAAAAAAAAAATTAACATGATACACGTAATGTATCTGTTTTTCAGCATGAACCCACCCACCGCTGAGTAGAGATCAAATAGACTTTTTACTTTTGAAATTGACATGTGAATAACATTTCTTCAAGTGTTCAAATTTTAAAACACTGATAAATTTTTTTGATATTGTACTAAAATCTATTTTAATTATATAAAATAATTTATTATTTTCCTTTTTATAAATTCAATGAGTGTGGATTAATTCATCTTTGATGGAGATGTTTACTTGTCTCTGACGCCTTTCATCTTTGCTTTTCCTCTTTTCTTGTTGAGTGATGGTAGCAGATAGAAGAAAATATTCTTTCTTGATGCCTAGACGAGAAAATACAGAAGTAACTACAAGGCTATGAACTTGTTCTAATCAAGGAAACAAACCGCTGTTTGCAATAATTGCCAAATGACTAAAAACATATTTCTTTAAAAAGGACAATTTCAGGATTTAAAAAGAGATACATTTCTGGGATTTGGCATTTTGGAAAGGGATGCATGGGCAGCCCAATTTAGAAAATTCCAAGACTTTTCAAGGGTCTTTTCGGCTATTGTTGTTTTTCCAGGACTTTTCAATCCCTGGAAAAGACCCTCCCAATTTTCCATACTTTTTAAGGTTTCCCAGACCTGTATGAAACTTGTAGATATATATCTCCATACAAACACACGTGCATTCATAAAGATAGCTTTTTCTTAAATTCTTTAAAATATTAAGCTAAGATTTCACTTGTCAAGCTTGTGGGACTCAAATCAATTGTTTGAAGCATTTCCCCATCATCAATGTGAAACATAATATATTTTCCTCACCTTTGAACTCTGCATTCCATAAAACTGCCCGGACATGAAGAGGATCAAGAATATATATAGCACCAGGTGTCCAGGCCAAGAGAAAATTTCTGCAAAGTTAAATGTTTGGAGAAAAAATAGAAAACCAGTAATAATTACTTGAGAAGTTTTTAACTGTTAAAAAAATAAAAAATTCATGGACATTACCAAAATATGGTAACAACTGATCAAATTTATTATATTACCATTAGAAATATTTAATCAGATTAACACTAGAAATAACAAAAAAAAATCTCTAATTTACTCTAGAAAAAGTGTATTAGACTGAATTTCCCATTTTATGGTAACAGGTTTCAAGGGAGATAATACCAAACTTCCATCAATATATTCCATAGACATGGCACATTTTCATAGTCTTTGCAATATAAAGATGTTTAAAAACAACTTTCAATGGATTTAACACATTAAGCAACACAAGATCTAAATATGTGACATGAGTGTTTAAGGCAAACAATTATCTTCACAATATTTAAGTATTATGTATCCATTGAAAATATTATGCAAAATAATTAGAAACAGTGCTTCTTTTTATGAAAGAAATATTCAGAGAAAATTTTTGCTTTCAGTAAAGTACCCAGAGGTTACAAAATTATGGTGGGTACAAGGGGTAATGGAATTTTTTTCTTTTTTAAGAAGGAATTCTTAGCCAGACTGAGAACTTTTCAGAACTATACAGAATGACCTGTTGGTGCAGGCTACGGCACACCTATCAAGTACTCAGAAACTACAGACTAAGGCTCATATATAAAGTAAAAAAAACAAACATTATTTTGAACACATGTTAAAAAGAGTGTACTTCAAAAGTCCTATTAATATATATTTGTAAAGAATAACACCTGAGAGAAGCCTGCAAACTAGAAACAAAAATCTCCAGCTCCAAAGTCAGAATTTCTCTCTGAATTTTCTGGGATGAGGAATTAACATTATTTAGATGCCAACTATTTTTCTCATCTTTGTTATTATCACAAGGTTTCAGCCATTTGGCCCTCTGGCCTTCATCATGTGCTTGGTGTGCTTGGCAATCTTCATGGAATTTTGAACTGAACTCCTTATTTAATCCCTAAAGGTAGATTGTTTTTGCTCCACTAACCATGACTAAGAATATCTCATATAGTTCTCACTTAGTACTGCTCCATTATTGGTCATCCTGTTTCCACTCAGTCCAAGTACACACTGCCCAAGACCAGGGTTTGGTTTGGTTTATTTTGTTTTACGGCATATCAGCCTCAATGGGTTATTTAATGCTGACAACAGTTTTTATTGCTAGCAATATTTCATTTTGTCAAAAATCTATTTCTGGTAATATTTTTCCTTCAAAATTGTATTACTGGTAATAATTTTTTTCAAAAAAAGTATTGCTGGTAATAGTTAACTATTTGCCCATAGCTGGGACCCTAACAGGTGCTATCACCCCAGGTCAGGGTGAACCTGGAAACACCAGCAATTAAGAGGTGGTTCCACGTTCCTCAAAACCTCCTGATCAGAGGCCTTGCTGCTGGACGTAGTTTATGGTCTTACCCAGGACGCGGATGTAGTTTAACATCTTACCCAGGACACCAAGACCAGGGATTGAACTCACAATTACTATGTCACCAAATCCACTAGACTATTATCCCATGGGACAATCCTGAGTATGTAAAAATAAGAATAAGAACTAGAGATGCCCTTAGACATGGTCAGTGAAACAAGAACAATCTACTCTCATAGATTAAATAAAGTGTTCAGTTAAAAATTCTTTGAAGGTTATGTGAACCAACAAGCACCTGATGAAGGGCAAAATGGCCGAAGCCTTGTGTTAATAAGGAAGACAATAGTCCAAATGTAAATAACAAAAGAAATTTTTTAAAAAGTAAAAAATTCAAGGAACTTACTTGATTTGTTTTATACGGACAAAATTAACAGATTGTAAATTCCATTTTCCATCTTCTTGGAAATCCAGTGCTTCGTCCCTGGAATTATAAAACACACAAACCAATATTAGATTGTAATTATAAATTTACTATGCATTATATATTATTCGGTTGAGCTAGCTCAGACATTCATGAGTAGCATGTCAACCATGACGGTACTGCATCAAGGTCAGATGGTCATGGGGGTGGCATTCGGTGTCACAACATAGCTGGTCAATGTAGGTAGTTGCTAGGTGACCAACCCATAGTTTCTCTATTTGCTGCTGTCAAAATATGTTTTCATCCTTCCAGATCTCTGTCAAGAGGTGTGATATCTTACTAATTAATACCTGTTGCTGGAAGTTAACCTTTTCTTCCCTTTTAATTTGGTCAACCCAGCAGTAGATCTGGTCAGGTGCTGGCCATATTTACTTTTGTTAAATGATAAGAATCTTTGAAAAACTTATATCACAAAATTAGGTGCACTTATTTCATTGAAAATTTGCAGGTGGATCCGGAATAAATACAGTAAAGCATTAGTTTAATAAGCTAATTGGGAGAGGGGTGTTTGTTAATGTCCGTTACATCTGAATGTAACCATGAAAGGGCATTTTTTACTATTTTTTCTTTTAGGTTTTATGTGCCATGTCCCTTCAGAACATTGGTTACCATGGCTCTCCACAATTTCCTATCCATTGTAGCTCATAATAAATTTTGTTATCTTTCCTAAACATTGCTCTGCCATCCATTTACACAAGTTCTCTAGATAAGTTACGCATTGTTTTCCTTTGTTCCTCTTTCCTGTGAGTATCAAACTTTCCAAGCCCTCTTTCCTAAATAATAATTTCTGCAGAGGTGTGTACAGTGCTCAAACAATCCTAAAGTTAAATTTGAAAGACAATTGTCTGTCCCTTTCAAACCTCTTATTTGTGGAATAAAGTTACTAAACTGTATGTGCACTGTAAAATGCAAGTTGCGAGCATTTGGTTCAGCTGCATGTGAAAACTGACAGGTAAGTGCTATCAATGTTGAAAATGTGTCGGTAGAGCCTTAACCTGTTTCAAATAGATTATTTATAATGAAAAAACATAAAAAAACATTTACATTTTTATTAAAGATCAAATCAATGCTGTTGTTGAGTGTGTTACCAACTGTTGTTTGACAGTGGGAACTACATTGAATGAAGTTGTTGCGTTTTTAGATGCGCTTTAATGTGCTTTGTTTTAAATTAATAACATAGATGATTAATGTACAAAAGTTTGTGGACTAACCGAGAAGCCTTTCCAAAATAAAAAAAATAAAAATTCTGATGTTTGGTCACATTTCAGTGGGAGAAATGGACAAGTGAGACAAAGACAAAACCAACCACTATGAATTAACAGTGACATGATGGGGTAATGGATAACGGCTCAGATTGAGGAATCGGAGAGCGGAGTTCAAATTCCAGTTGAATCCATTACATTCACTTACATGTTAATACACTTGGGAAAGGTATGAATCCTCTTCTTCTCCCTCCAGCTATGGGTAAATAGCAGGACAGACTGGGTTCTATAGCCTTGGATGGCAACTGGTTTGCCGCAGAAAGAAACGGCAACCTACTGCGAGAAAAAAGATGCCTCGTCAGTCATTTATCGAAAGATATATGATTGCCTAAGCATGTATAACACATGGCCCATAACTGACTGACTGATGAATGAACTGATATGAGTTATCTCCCCATAAGGATGGAAAGCAGAATAAGTACAATCTATCCCTGGAAACTGAATAAAAAGTTCAGTTTAAAATTCTGAAGAGGTTACCAAATGCAACAGTTAGCTGAAGAAGGACAAATGGTACTATAGCCAAAATACTGTGAGTATAAAAACCAAGGTAACCAAACTAGTCTAAATAAATTTTTAAAAAGCATATAATCATAAATGCTCATCAAAAAAATTGACTATTTTTTTCTTTTCTTTTTTTCAAAGTTTTGATCAGTTTTGTTTTCCAAAAAAATTAATTTGCATGTTAAAAAACTCATTTTCTTTTTTAACAAATACCTTTATAAATTTTAGCACAATTTTTAATTTAAGTCAATTTCAGTTGGTTTTTCTTTATGTGCTCTGCCCAGTCAATACGGAGGCAATCATGGCTCTCCACAACTTCCTGTTCTTTATAGATCTTAATAAATTTTGTCTTTTTCTTATCTCTCCTAAACCTTATTCCACCATCCATTTACTCAAGCACACTAAGTTATGCATTGTTTTCCTGTCCCTCTTGCCTTCAATCTGTCCTGTGAGTATCAGATTTCCCAACCCCTCTTTCCTCATTATGTACCCTAGAAATTTCAACTGTCTCTTCTTGATGTTAAATATAAGTTTCCTTTTTATTTCCAGTTTTTCTAAAACTTTGTCATTGCTCACATGTTAGGTCCATGGTATCCTCAGCATCCCTCTGTAGAAACATATTTATGTTGCTTCAAGTCTCTTCATCTGTAAAGAGATTATCCAGCATTCACTGCCATACAGGTGGACTGATATTATGTAACATTTCAGGATTCATTATTGGTAGCCACAATCTTAACATAAGATAGGCAAATGACACAGTGTTGATAGTAAATACAGGAAGGAAACTACAAGAATTCCTTCAAAAGGTCCTGTGAGTATCAGATTTCCCAAGCTCTCTTTCCTCATTATGTGCCCTAGAAATTTCTCTTCTGATGTTAAGTATCAGTTGCCTTTTTGTTTCCATTTTCTCGGTCCATGGTATCCTCAGGCTTAATTTAATGTTTTACAGAAATTCCATATTTTTGTAAAATTTTCTTGTAAATATTTTCATTGCTGGTGAATTGTCATTTGTGGCAAATGAACATCAGGAAATCAACCACACCCAAATGGCTCCATTATCTTCCAATGCAGCCCCCAGATGTCAAAAGGTGATATAACAATTAAAAATGTAAAAGCAGTCATTTTTATTCTACTTACTTTAAATTTATCACAGGTAATGGTGGGATGGCTAATAGCTGCTTGAATTGATGTGTATTCAGGACTTGTCCTTCAAAATCAACCTTAAAAGATAGAAAAAAAAAGGAAAATAGGAAGGGAATGATTAACAGCAGATTTATAACGAGTTCTACAATAATTTTTAAGTGAGTTTTTTAATCCTACATATTTTATTATTATAAGGCATAAAAGGTTAAATGGTCAGAGTTGAACCAGACCAGGAAACAGTAGAATTAAAAAGAGCTCAATACACATGTGAAAAAATAAAATAAAAGTAAAATAACATGTAGAGCTTTTAACTTTAAAAAATTAGCAGGTCAGTTAAATACGCTACCTTGGTTTCAATCTTACAATATCCTCAGGTGATTTTTATTAAATGATCCCTTAACACTTAAAAAAAAAAAAAAAAAAAAAAAAAATTAAGCATTAAGAAGTCATTTGATAAAAAAAATCACCTGAGGATACCGTAAAGTTGAAATCAAGTTAGCAGATTCAACTGACCTCCTGATTTTTAAAGTTTTTTTTTTTATTATTATAAATATTTTTAGTGAGTACATGTATTTGATTAGACATCCTGTTTTTTTTTTGTTTTTTTTTCTTAAACAGCGAAATTAATTATTTACATTATTTACATTGTTTGGAGTGTTGTCCTTATCTCTCTTGTCATATTCCCAATGTCTCAGCCATTGTACACTCCGGCCTACTTCAGGTGATTGGAAATAAAAGGTTCAGTTCGAAATTCCAATCACCTGAAGAAGGCAGGAGCATACAACAGCTGAAACATTGTGAATATGGTATCAAAGATGAGGACAACAGTCCAAACAATGTAAGTAATTGCAATACCTCATCTCAGAAATACAAACAGATAGTGAATGATCAGTACTGACCTGATATACCAAAAATATGGAGACAATTAGAAAAAACCCACCAGAAGCTGGCACGAATATCGAACCATCTAACATTCCTACACCGATGTAGAGATTTATAACTCATCTCTTCAGACTTGACACTAAGACTTCCTGTCACTTCAAGGGAGGGCCAGTCTTGTCACAGAAAAAGTGGGACATGTCCTTGTACAAGAAAGAATCTGGTACAACCATTGGATAAAACAAAAACTGCAATCTGATATCTCCCACAGGCCTGAGGCCTTCTTCAACAGAATTACCAACAAAGACCAAAAGAGGATCAAGAATGACCTGGATAAATCCTTCAGACACTAATTCAATGCAGTCAAAGCCTGCTAAGAACAAAAATTAAACAGATTGAACTATCAGAAAGTGACACACAAGGTCCATCACCCACCAGTGAAAGAAGTAATCAACATCAGTCAACATCAGTCAACACCAGCTGAGTACCTCTGAGGAGTAAGTACTGAACAAGGGTCTCAACTTTGCCACAACCATCAGGCAGATGCCATACTTGAACATCATTGCCCAAATCGAGGAAATAGCCTTGAACATCCCTCAGACTCGGGTGGGTGAGCTAAGATAGAAAGTGAGACAGATACTAGAGAAAGCCAAACTCCCCAAATCAAACATCATGAAACCGGAGAGGCTGGCAATCAAAACCCTACAGAGGAATGAAAACAACATCATACTACCAGCTGACAAAGGTAATGTGACTGTAGTGATGGACAGAACAGAATATACAGAAAAACTGGAAGACCTCATTAGAAATGGTAGATACAGTAAAGAAAGATCCAACAATGAAAACAAAATGAAAACTGTCGCAGATCCTAATCAAGAACAAGGACCTCTTAAATGTACTGCAAAATATTGTCACGGCATACATATATGTGTGTGTGTGTGAGATGTAATGGTACAGTGATAGTATTTGAATGAATGAATAAGTATTAAACTTTTTATCACACAGAAGCTAAAAAGGCTTTATCAGTTTTATTGCAATTTTCTACCTCTATTTATCTCCTATGATGCTACAATGATATATCCACAAAGTGCTCCGTCCTCATGGAGTTATAGCTCAACAAAACGAACTACCTAACATAAATATCAAATGTAACTATATATTTAGAAATTAAAGGAATATATTGCTCTTTTTCCTGTTGAAAATAAATTATTACATAAGCTGAAATTTAAATTCAACATCTTTTCTTTAAAAGATGGTTTTGTACTATACTTCTAAACTGTATAGAAGCTATTTTAATTTTCTTTTTTAAAATAAAATTATAATATAGGGGAAAATGTTTTATGAATGGCTGAAAGAAATGGCTAATGAAGCTCCTTGAGCGTAACATCTATTGGGACTGAAGCTCACTCCAGGCCTCCAAGTATACACACTCCATTGCTCAAGATGCTTGAAAAATGATTGGCTCCATGTACCTCTTCAGAGTTGGTTTGGTTTGGAGCATATCAACCGTAATGCCAACAAAATTTTTATTGCTGGGAGTATTTTTTTTTCAAAAAAAAAAAAAAAAAGAATGTATGGCAGGTAATAATGTATTGCCGGTAATAATTTTTTACAAAGTATTTCTGGTATTAAAACCTATTTTTACACTTTCAGAGAGTTTTGACCCCAGTTTGGGGGCTAGCTATTTACCCATAGTTGAGCCAGGGTGGACCTGGGAACACCAGCAATTAAGAGATGGTTCCACGCTCCTGATCAGCTCTAACACAAGGCTTCACCAACACCTTCGTCTAAGTTTTCAACCTTAATGACTTCTCTTGTAAATCTTTCAACTCCTTTTAATTTCCTCAAATTCATCAGTGAACACAAAGCACCAGTGTTGTTAGCTTCAATAGGGAATGACTGATAAAAACATCTCTCCAAATCTATAGAGAAATAAATGCATGCTGGGATTTCTTCCTAGCCAATAAGATAAGCCATTTCTCAGTCTCATCTGCCATATTTTTTCTTTTCTTGTCATAAAGTCAGAATGCTACAATCACATGTCTGTATCTCTTCTGTGTTATCACCATTCTTATTTTGCCTTACTAGTCATCCTCCAATAATTCAAAAACAATTTCATCTGCACAGTGAACATGACACACCAACTGTATACAGCTCCATCTCCATGCCTTGTTACAAACTCAAATTTTACTAAAGAAGAATTTTTGAAGTTTAAAATTAATGAATTTAAAATTTTTTTGCAGTGTTCTTAAAAACAATTTTTCTTTTTTGGTTTTACTGATATGAAATATGTCAAGATATTTACTAATCAAAATGTAAAAGTACAAAGTAACAATGGAAAAAGAAAAAAGCAATTTTATTTTACCTCCCACACTCGAGAGCCAGGACGTGCACAATAGATGAGAGGAGTTGAAAGTGTTGAATTATGATAAAAACTTGTTCCAAATGTCCCCTCCCTGAAAAAGAAAAGAACATTTTTTTTAAATAGTTTATTTATTCTTGAATTTTTTTCTTGCAAAAAAAATGTGATGAGAAGATAGAATTTTCCAGAAAAGGAATATATTGCTGACCTGATATACAGAAATGTATAAACCTAAATGAATTTATTGTATTATCATGATTTTGTTAAAATAATTAAAGAGAATTGTAAAAGCATGAAAAAATAAAAATCAATGTTTTTTATATTATGTAAACACAAGGATCATTCTGAAAATAATGCTTCCTATTTATTGTTGCAAAATCTACAACACATGCAGGAAGCACAACACCACCATTGAATAGAGCAAGTTTTCAGTTTCTTCAATGTGCCATGCCTCTTCAGGATGTGGGCAATCAGTTTCCTCTCCTTTGTAAATTTTATCTTTTTGCTATCTCTCCTAACCCCCATTATGCCATCCACTTACACAAGCTCATTAAGTAGGTTATACACCATTTATCTCTTTCCTTCTTGCCTGTGAGTGTCAAATTTTCCAAGCCAGCTACAAAACCAATAAAGTCACCACCATTGGCTATGCATTTTCAAAGTTTTTTTGGTTTATTTCTTTTCTTTAATCATTTTACCCCCAAGCAAGACAATAAAGCTACTATCTTAGTGAAATGATTAATAAATTTTTTTTAAATCTATGAGAGTGTCATATATATTTAATTATTTATTCTTCCTGTCACTGTAGAATGCACAACAAAATTGGACAGCAGACCCCATGAAAACACACACGCAAAAACAAAAACAAAAAAATACAAAACAAAACATGGACATCATCAAATGAAGAAAAGTAATAACATTTAAAATAAGTTGAAAATTGTTAGCATGGAGAAACATTCATTTTACACAAGGTCCAAGGATAAAAACTGTCCCTCATGTACTTTGTCCTAGATCTAATGTCACCTTGAGGGTAACAGTTCAAACAAATGTTAGCCAAGATGTGTGCTGTCTTCCATTGTTTTCTGCTCTGCTGTAACATTCAAATTAGAAATGTCCCCCATGCAGCCAATTATTTTCTGGCCAACATCAATAATCCTTTGGAGAGCTCTCTTGTCCACTGTCAAGCAGCTGTATGATAAGACACACTCAATAGAGCAACAGTAAAAGATTATCAGCAGCTCACTTTGTAAATTATAATAATAATTATTATTGGAAATATCTTCTAAGAAGGGCAGCAAGCAGCCAATTATTTCCTGGGCAATGTCTACAATCCTTTGGAGGGCTCTCTTGTCCAAACAGTGATGCAGTGTGTCTGCACACTCTCCATAAAGCAACATTAGAAGGTAATCAAGCAGCTCCCTTTGTAATGGTGTTGCTGTTGTGCCTAACATGATGGTATTGCTAATCCAGGAAAGATCTTCTTCAATGCAAGTGTCAAGAAACTTAATTTTATCTACAAACCTTACCAAATAGGCTGTGGCATTTCTCTGAAAGTCCACCATCAGCTACTTTGTCATTAAAAGTGTTTAAAGCAAAGTTATTCTCCAAGCTCCATGCAGACAATTTTTTTACACATTATGAAATGGACAAAGTCTGACAATTATTTTAAGACATTTTTATGTATACAAATATTTAAGTAAATGCTCTGTTTATAATAAACAGTATTAAACAACATTTACCGGCCTGAATGTCCGAGAATATTTTCTATGAAAAATTTCTCGGACATTCAGGCCGGTAAATGTTATTTAATACTGTTTATTATAAACAGAGCATTTACTTAAATATTTGTATCTATAAAAAGAATGTTAAACATAAAAATGTCTTAAAACAATCTTTTTACTTCACTCCTGTAGTCCACTTTATCATCCCACGAAAAAAGTTCAACCACAGTAGTATTGTTTGCAAACTCACTGTTCATGTCGGTGTGATGGATAGGGACGCAATCACAAGTGTAGACGATGTACAGAAGAGGACTTAATACACATCCTGGTGGGGTAGCAGTGCTGGGTATGAGAGTAGGGGGTGAGGTGTTAGCCTATTCTGACAGTTTGTTAACAATTTGTCACAAAGTTCTTAACCCAACAACAGATGAATTGAGATAGAGTCATGTGAGCTTTATGACCAGTCTCCTTGGTATGACTGTATTAAAGCAGAGAGTCTATCAGATAAAGCCAAACAGATTGTTTTTTTCTAACCAATATGAAAGGCCTGAATATCACACAAAAGGTTATACATAACATTTAATATAAAGAGCAGCTAAATATCACAAGAAAACTATAAATAAAAAACAAAAAACAATCTTAAAATGAACTGGATTTACCTCAATTTCTTCCCAATCTGGAAATACTTGGCTCTGGAACAGTAATAAAAATTATTTTTTAAATTATAATTTGGAAAATACAAATAAAGTGGAATGGTTATCTAAACACCAATTATCTGATTTCCAATCAGCCAAACAAATTTTCAAAGTCCAGTAAATATTTAGCTTTATGTGTGTCCCCGAATACAAATTTGTTAAAAGTAATGGAGTTTATTGCTGTTTCTATGTCTGAATAGAAACAAGTTTAGAAAATAGAAACTAGGTTGATCTCATTTGAATGCTTTAAACAGTTGAAATAATTTTAACATATAAATAAGTTAAAATGAAGGATTTGTCATTAAAACCTTTAACACTCTGTAGGTGACTATTTTCACCAAGTAAAATGTTAGTTCTACTAATGCAAGTTGAATTTGAATTTCTTGGTTGTGTAGTCATATCCTTCTATGACAACACCTAAAACAATCTTGACTGAAATTGAGAGCAAGACTACTGCAATTTCAAATATATAAAACTAATATATAAAACACTATATTTTGAAGGGATGCCATATACATTAAAAGGGAAAGTAATATTTATAAATGATGCAGAGTGCTAAATGTTAATTCTCTGACTGTTCCAAATCTGTATCTGTTAAATATGGAGTTTATGTTTATTACTTTTCCTATGTCTGTGAAGAGAAAGTCAGTAATCATCTTGATCCCAGTCAGTCATTTTTAAAATGTTGAAAAAATTTTGGCACGCAAAAAAAAAAAAAAAATGGAAAAGCATATTCAATCATCACTTCAAGGAACTTTATTTACATGAACTTAACATCCACAAAAAAACTCATGTACATAAATGTTTTCTTTTTTAATAATTACATCACAATTCTTTGAACTTTCAGCTGCATATTATAGTCATTTTTTTATTTACTAAATTTCACCCAATTCAAGGCTCGAGATCCACTAAAGGTAGAGAGTTACAGTCAAATGATACTGATGAATGAGGTGCGTAAAGTGAATAGAAGAGAAGGTGGTAGGAAGTGAAGATTATGAGGATAAAGAGGAAAGAGAAGAACTGACCTTTGACTTGAAAGGTCAAGATTGAAATGTTCAGGGAAACACTCATACGGTAGTCTGTTCCACAAAGTAGCAGTTCTTGGAAAAAAGACAGATAATGTGATTATTTTATTTTTTATTGACTGAATGAAATTAAACTCTTAATTAAAATCCTGCATGTTTAGATGTTCAGAGTGGCTTCTGTTTTTATGATCAGATTATTTATTTGAATAATTATCCAAACAAAATACTGTCTGCCCATCTCATTCAGATAACCAAGATTTCATTGTATTTACATGCATCTGCTGGAGAACAGTGTTTAGCAAATTAGCCTGACATACCTTTACAAAGTAGAATTCTGACTGAGTGCTCCTGAACTGTGGTTCACTTCCAGATAAAACTAAGTTTCATAAATATCTACATATATAGTATTTATTTTAACTCCTTGAACCTGGAGACATGATCACTTGCTGACACACTCTCCCTGCAAATTTGGGTACATTTTACTATTTCAGAAATGCCCATGTAACAGAACAACAAATTAAATAATTTTAACATATAAATAAGTTAAAATGAAGGAGTTGTCATTAAAACCTTTTAAAGCAACAAATGACTATTACCTGATGGAGTTGTATTTCTGCAACCAGAAATAATTTTTTTCAATTTTTTTTTAAATTTCTTTTTCAAATTACTCCAGATCACAAAAAACAAAAAAAACCCAAAAAAAAAAAAAAAAAAAAAAAAAAAAAAAAAATGATTTTATAAAAGTTAAAAATTCCAGTTTGCTAAATAAATTCAATGTAAATTCTCCCCCATATGGCAACCAAAACAAAATGTGCTCATACTATGTGATTTCTTGAAATATAAAAAAAAAAAAATTTTTAAAGTTGATATTCATAACGTGGAGTATTTTTTTTTATGTCACTCCTGATTACCAATTTCAATTTAAAAAAATTTTTTTTTTTTTTTCACATTTTAAGAAATCACATTACATGAGCATATTTGTTTTGGTTTCCATGGGGACGGGGGGGGGGGGTCAATTTACAAAAAATATCAGAGACCCCACTATTTTTATAAAATTTTATAAAATAAACTTTCTTTTTTCAATATTCAATGATGTGGAGTGTTAATCGATATTAATAAAAAAAAATGTTGAAAAAAAAAAAAAAATGTTATTTCTGGTTGCAATGGTAATTGTCCAACTCGACTAGTTACTCATATGAACAGCCTTATTCTACTTGCATCATAAAATGACTGACATGAAATATCTAAAAGTCTGTAAGATGGAATTTGTGAAAACCAGTTGGATGTTTAAAATTTTGTGGTCAATGCTTTGCTCTGTAAGGGCATCATCAGAACAACTAGAAAATGGATTTTTAATTTGAATACGTCCAAAATGGATCTGCTCTCTTTTAATCATCTGAGAGAACTATTTTTGCCTTCCATCAGCATTGAGCTTTGTTTGGCTAACATTTTCCACCGATATGAAGTGGAGTGATTATATTGAATCAATTGCTAGATCTGCTGCTAAGAAAGCTGGTTGACGGTGTCATGCTACATATTTTTTCTTGCCAGAATCTATCTTACAGATTTATAAGTGAATTGGGATTAAATATGGATTGAAATCAGATAGAATGATAGGATAAATAACAAATAGGAAACATTTGACATGTTTCACTTTTATTAAAGCTTCATTAGAAAATGAAATACGGAGAAAAAGAAAATACTGGTACTTTTCATTTTTGTGTTGTTTGTATTTTATTGGTTAAGCAGACTTCATGTGCATCAGCCTTGTCAAGCAGCATTCGTGTGTACAATTCATGTGTGTGTAGGTGTATAAATTTTAGTTTGTCTATGCAGGATTACAATGCATGTGTGCCTCTCAATTTCTTTTTCCATGCTTGATATTTGCTCACATGTTGAATTGAGATATTTATCTGGTTTTGGAACATGTATCTATTTAGTGATTCTTGATAAAATACAAAGAAAAATTGGAAATTTTGGTGCTTTCCCACTGCCATAATGTAGCTTCCCTGTGTCTTTTCTATAAATATCTTCATGGTAATTGTTCTGATGAGCTTTTCTCTTTGGAACCTCAACTTTATAAATTTAAGTGCAGCACTAGATTGGCAGCAAGGTCTCAACCTTTTACAGTTGATCTCATCCTTTTACAGTTACTTATCTAGTGTCCAGTTGGCTAGACACTAGATAAGTTTGATGCTAACAGTTTCTTCTCTTACACTTCTCACTTGTGAAACTTTCTTCCGGCTTTTTGTTTTTCAATCAACTTTGATCCTCAAAAACTTAAATGCAATGTCAATCATTATCTTCTGTCTTCCTGCTCTTTTATTGTTCTCTCTCCTTAATAATGTTTACCTTTTCTTATATTCATTAATACTCAGTAACCCCTTGCATCTTAGTGGCTTTATTGCCTTGCTAAATGTGAAAGAACTAAAACAAAATATCATTACAATGGAAACCTTACAACTTAGAAATGCTGTGGTTAATTTGAAAAAATTTTAAAAGTTAATAATATTTCAATAATTACATGTCACAAAATTGTAAATGAGTGATATCTGTTAACCACAAATGTCACCAGTTAAAACATCAGGAATATTTTTTGTTTTATTAGGTTGGTGCAAAAATAATGTCGTTTTTTGACATTCAACTTCATGTGAGAAAACGACATTATTTTTGCACCAACCTAATAAATAAACTTGTTATATCTTTAAAACTTTTCTTAGAAATTATTCTAAATCACTTTATTCCATCTCCAAGTAATACTCACATTAATTTCTGAACACGGAATTCCTTTTCTCATTTTAATGAACAACATCCTTTTTTTTTAACTTGCTTGAACAAATTTTAGGTCAAAAATTGCAAAGATTTGCTGATTAGTAATCCCATTTTATCTACTATCAATAGAATTATTTAGCTTGTCAATACAAAGAATGACTAAAGCGAAAAAAAAGTGGTGGAGTAGCTGTAAGGTCTGTGGGCTCAAAAAATTGAAGCATTACCTTTTTCAATGCTAATGTATTTATTATTTGATTTTTTGTCCTTTTATGGTCATAATTTACTGTATCCATGTCAATATTTTTAAATATGAGAGCAGATAGAAGTTTTGATGAATTAATTTAATAAATGTTTTTATTTTTATATTAATGTTCACTCAATACAAAGTCAAGGTAGAGGGTTACTGAGTGGTGTTGAATGAGTGTAAGAAAAGGTAAGAGATTATGTAGGAAGGATAACGATTAACCTTAGAAGAGGTTAAGATTGTAGTGATTGGATAGACCTCCTGCTGGGAGTCTGTTCCACAAAGCAGCAGTTCTTAGGAAAAGATTGTGCAATTGGAACTTTGTTCTTACTAATGGGATACAAAGTGAATGAGGATGATTAATTCTTGTATACATGGCATGGCGGGTCAAAGTTGCAAGGATCAGGGTTGGTGGAACCAAGGAATGTAGCTCATCAGAACACATGCCATGTAAATAACGAGATAAAGTAGTGAGATGCTCACTATGTTTTGTGTATGGGAAAGGGGTTATAGGGCAGAAAATAATTCATCACCAACAAGGCCGCATAGATGGTTTTGAATTCTATCAAGACAGGCAAAGTGAGGACTGGGCAGATTCAGCCCAGATATGGCAGCAATGCTCCTTTATTGGTAGAGTAGAGACTAGCTTTTCCTGCTACAAGACCTCGCAAACAATTCTGAACTCTTTCAAAGCTGGAAGGTTAGGACTGGGCAACTCCAGCCCAGATATGGCAGCAAGACACCATTTTTGATCTGATCTGGCTCTTGTAAAGATAGAGTATAGCCAAGGAAGTCCGATTCTGGAGCAATACAGTGTACCAATCTTTTTTCCAGCATCTGTAGCAATAAATCACATATATATTCCACTTGGAGTCTGGAGTGAGCTTTAATGCCAACTGATGTTCAAGGCAAAGAATCATGATAGTGGTGGAACATTATTAGTTTGGTTTTGGATGTACTGAATTTTACAAGCCAGTGCTTCCCTCATTGAGCCACCTGAGCTAAGTCAGAGGAGATCCTGAGATATCACAAATTACATAAACAACCATTTTTATTATATAATAAGGCCTATCTCTGGAGAAAGTTCAGTCAAATCTTAGATGACCATGTTGAATGTCGTTTGATGTGGCTGACTGGTTAGTTGGCATGCTGGCTGATTTTGGAACATTTCAATCTTTGTTGGATTATTTAATGCCAAATTTGCATATGAGCCACCCAGTGAAGATCAAACTTATGACTCAGTCAATCAGACTAGCTTTGTTAACTATTACCCATCATCAATTGTTGGTCGGTTGGCTTTACAATATCTCAACTCTTGTTGGGGGTATTTAATGTCAAATTGTTGTATGGAGCATCCAGTGAGGCCCAAACCAATACTCAATAGTAATGATCAATCAGACTACCCTCATTAACCATTACCCCATCCTGAGGTACCCTATAATTTGATGTGGGAATTCTAACTGCAATACTGAGCACATATTCAAGCACAGTAATTTATAATGTAGTCTCCTAGATATTAAAATAGTGACCTTAATCCTCAGTTGATAATGCTCTACTAGTGTAATCTTATTTACATTATTCAGACTATTGTCCTCATCTTTGTCGCCATATTTATTACAACGTTTCAGCCATTGTACACTCCAGCCTTCTTCAGGTGGTTGGAATGTCGAACTGAACCCTTTATTTCATTCACTGGGGTAGACTGTTCTAGTTCCACGTGCCATGTTTAATGGATGTCAGTTATCAGTTATCTCCTGTTAATTCCCCTCTCCAAATTTTCCATTGCCTTAACCGGGTATAGTACTCACACTCTTTGGGTACTGTCACTGGATTTAACTAACGCCTTTGTCCACTGATCCATGTGTCCTTGAGGACATTCCAACCACCTGAAGAAGGCTGAAGCATACAACGGCCAAAACATTGTAATAAATATGGCGACAAAGATGAGGACAATAGTCCGAATAATGTAAATAGTGTACATAATACCTCATCTCAGAAATATAGACAGATGTTGTAATCTTGTGCCACACTACACTAAAATTAGTAACAGTTTGATGTGTTAGATTATTATGTATTGCCTGTCAGCACCAATTCAAGAGAAAAAAAATCACTGCTAATTCATGCTATATCTATTGTTTGTGTGCACTTTCTTGACATACCATTTTGCCATGCTGTTATCTGTAACAAGGCAACATAAAATTATAAGTTATTGGTAGGAAGGTTTAACCATGACTGTCATACTACCAACATCCACCTCTGACATAATGGGCTAACATAATAAAATAAGAAACATTATAAATTATTGTTGGGAAGATTCATCTACTCCCATACAACCAACATGTTCCTCTGACATTGTGGGTCAATATAATAGAATAGAAAGCATTATGGGTTATTGATAGAAAGGTTCCTCCTCTACTGCCATAGCACTAACATCCACCTGAGATCATGGGCCAACATAATAAAATAGGAAGCGCTATGAGTTATTGTTACGAAAGTTTATGCTCTACTGCCATGCCATCAACATCTTCCTCTGATAACATGGGCCAACATAGTAAAATAGGAAGCATTATAGGTTATCAATGTGAAGGTTCATCCTCTACTGTCATATGCCGCCAATATCCTCTTCCGATGTTATGGATATCATTTTTGCGGTAATCCTTGCAGTAAAAAGAAAAAAAAATACAAAAAAAAAAAAAAAGAGATAAAATGTTCAAACCTAGGTAAAAACCATGATACTATATGATGATTTTCAAGGCTACCAGATTATATCCAATGAAAGGACATGTGCAACACAATCACCAGTTCCTCTTGTGACATACTAAGCTTAGTAAATATTGATTGATAATAGCTATCTTAGGAAAAAGGTACAAACTGAACAATCAAAATATTATTCACAAAATATACTATTTGATGTATATAACAAAACCTGTAATTCAACCAAGAACCTTCAAATCATTATTGCAACACTTTCCCAACTGAGCCATTTCTATTCTTAAGTGACAGTTTGCTCATCATTTAATTGTCTTAAATATTAAAGAATGAGAGATTTTCCTTACCTGTCAGTGAAGCACAAATAGCACCTGCTAAGGGTAGAGAGCAGTAGTCTTTCATTTGCCCAATCCATCTGCACAACAGCCGAGTCCAAGTTTAAGATGACCTCGAGTGGTTGAGTAAACAGATCCTTAGCCTGCAAGAATAAATCAATTCATGAATGAATCATTTAATGTTGACTTTTTACAAAGATTTCAGAGTGCTTTATAAAAGACTTTATTGATTTTCTTAAACAAGTATTACCTGTAGATAAAATACCTGTATAATACTTGTTAAAAAAAAAATCAAAAGTGATTTTACCTACATTGATTCCAAACCTTAATATAGCATACTAAGAGTCACACATTTAATTATGGTTCACAGATTGTGCATTTATAACTACATTTTTTTTTTCAAACACTTCACCCGAAACAAAAGAATAAAGCCACTAAGACACAAGGGGGTAACTGAGTGTTAGAGATGATGAGAAAAAAAATACTATTAAGAAAAGAGAACAACAAAAGAACAAGAATTAAGAAGGCAGAAGATAATGATTGACATTGCATTTAAATTTTTGAAAATCAAAGTTGACTGGGAAGCAATGAGAATTGTGATAGAAGAAACTTAGCATAGAATTTATGGTTACATCATTTCAACTGTAAAATTATGAGACCTTGCTGCCAATCTAGTATTACACTTTAATTCATAAAACCGAGGTACCATAGAGGAAAGTTCATTAGAACAATTACTATGAAAGTATTTATAGAAAAGACACAGGGAAGTTAAATTACAGTGATAGGAAAGTGACTGAAGGCAAGATGTCAGGTCAGGAACAACAACATTGCAGATTCTTCTTTGGATTTTATCAAAAATCTCTAAATATATAACAGGTGCAACCAGACCATATGTGGCAGCAATATATGATATTTTTATTGCTTCAAATGTTACTTTTAGTGGATACTCATATTTGAGTAGATGCTCCATTTTTAATTTTAAACAGTATTTATTTCATCTATCAACTTAGACACTTGAAAAAACCTATTAAAGAAAATGTGCCCTCCAGCTAGATTCAGGCCCCCTTGCTAGAGAAACCACCATCTCATCTGGCATGCTTTAACAGTGGATCTAAAATAAAGAATACGCCTCTGCTGAAACAAATTTGTACCCTTTTTTTTCTTCTCAGAGCCTATCTTAGCATGACAGCTGTCTTTATTGATTAGGCTACAAAGACTGTCTGCTGAAGAAGGTCAAATCTAAAATTCAAGATAATATCTAGTGTAGGTAAATAAACATTAGCAGTAATTTGTTCATTTAAAAATTTTTTTTTAAAAATGCAAATTTTGTAGTTAGATTTGAGTTTCTGCAGTGAGTAGGTCTTTGTAGCCTAACTGATAGACTTCCTCAGGAAAAAAGGATGCGGGTTAAAGTCTCACTGTAGACCTTTTATTTATTTGCAACATTTCCACAGTTTAGTAAAGGCCATATCATTGTGATAAAATATAATATCACAGTTTACTAAAGGCCATATAACTGTGATAAAAAGCAACTGAAACAAAGGAAAAAGAAATACTAGTCAAAAGTTAATAACAGTGATGTTCTTTTGTTACTTTTTATGGATTTTCTGACTCAAATATTTTATTCACTCTTTGTACTTCTTCAAGTAGAGGTTTAAGAAATAAGAGGAATAATTTTTTTTTTACATTGAATGCAAAATTTCAGCTGCATTAGCATTGTTCATGCATTCTGGCTAAATCAAAAATGCCTTTTGCTATGATTTCAAAATTCTTTCAATTGCTGCATGAATAGACATCCAACATGTTTCATTACACTGTATTAATTTTAAAAGCCACTACCATAAATCCTCAAAGAACAGAGTTCTTTGTATTTGGAAAGTCTGGTTGCAGAATGTGAAAACCAACTAAATGTTTCTTTAACAAGAAATTCTAACTTTTTAGGAAGACTTTCCCTTGATGAATGTGAAACAGCTAATTGTAGTGAATGACAAATGCAACACACAAAAAACCAAACCAGGAACTTCCGTTTTGAATTTTGCATATACGCAATTATTAATTCCTTTATTAGTTATTATCATTACTGATGTGTTAATTCTTCCAATTGCAACTAGCTTCTGCAATTCTAATCCATGTTTTCTCAAAGAAATTTTAATATCCACACAAATTCCATCAGCATTGCATTCCTAAAATGGGACCAAATTCCAAAAAGTCAAAGTTATAGTCTTTTTATCTTGGGAATAATATCTAATTATCAAATCTAGAAGCTTGGAGACTGAAATATCATTACTTTTTTCAATTATTAAACTATAGCTGACATTGATATCAACTCTTAATTTTTTTCTAAAATGTGATGCCAATACATTTGAAATAATTGCTGAGCATTTCATTTGTCCAAGAGTCAGGTTATTACAAATCTTACTATCTGAAAGATTTGTTTTGCAGAACTTGGTTAAATTGCCCACAAGTCTTATGGCAGAACTTTCTGCTACAAAAAGTACCATATTGCCCTCTGCTTTATGAAATGATGAAGACTGCATCACTAATTGTAGAATGTTTGCACCGTGATGAACACTTAATGAAGATTCATCATTTTTATGCCGTGGGGATTTTCTCAGTTTTTCAAGATTACTTGATTTTGCTGTTAAAATGCAATTGCAATACTTGCAGTGACAATCTGTATCCTCTTCTATTATTTTCTGCAACCAGCTTTTGTATTTTTCTTCACGTAACCACTTTAAACAAAATGTCAAAGTGTCACTTATTGTCACTTGGGATTTTCACTTATGGATAAAGGATACAAATATTTTAAATAAAAATTTAATGGGTCACAAATTGTGTCCCCAAGAAAAATTTCATATCTTTTTGTGTTATTCTAAAATGTTTCCTTTGTCCAAAGGTAGTAAATATAGGCTCTCATTTACTTTACATGAAGCTTCAATTCATAATGCTGGCAACTAGGGGAAAATCAGTCCTTACTTCAAAATAGTCCATTTGTTTTTATTTTCATTTAATAGCTTTAAAACTACATGAGAAAGGAAAAAAATGTTTTTAGGTTTGGTAGGGTTAGGGATTTGTTCAGTAATCATTGAAGGTAATTATAACATAAAAAATTAACTATTATTTTCAATAAAGCAAATATAAAAAATTATATTTCTTTATAATAAATATATTTGTTGTTTTGAAAATAAAATTTTAATGTTATAATTTGATAAAAATAGGTTTTTTTTTGCATAAATTAAGATATAGCTAGTCCCTAATAATTGGCATTACAAATAATCGCATCTTCGCATCAATGGAACTCAGAATATAAAAATAGGAGAGAACAGGTCATGCTGACCTACCTTCACATCGGCCACACCTACATCACCCACCATTATTTACTAGAGGGCACAGAATCCCCAATATGGGCTACATGCCAAGAGAAATTTACAGTGAAACATATACTGTTAGAGTGTGTAGATTTTGATCTAGTGCAAATAAAATATTACAAAGCGAGTAATTTAAAAATTTTTTCACGAAAATAAAACCATCCAAGATTGTAAATTTCCTAAAAGAAGTTGGATTGTACTAAAAAATATGAGTAATTGAAAAATGGTTCATATATATATATATATATATATATATATATATATATTACATACACACTTTTTTTCTTTTTTTAACCAAACTATCGCTATGAATCTATTTCAAAAATTTTGTTGGCATTAAATGACCCACTGAGGTTGATATGCCATAAAACAAAACAACCAAACCAATCTTCACATCAAGTAAATAAGAGCCATAAATTCAAGAAACAAAAGATGGATGCAAAATTTGGTTATTTAGTAATTATTTTTTAAATAAAAATTTATTAAATTTATTATATAATTATTATATAATTGGTGAAAATAGCTCAAATCTAGTTAAACTCATTTGAAAATCTCTATGAAAAGTTACTGTTGCTAAATAGGAAAAACAAAGTTGCTATGAAAGACAAAATGTGGCTAAATTCAACAATTTTTTTTCTCTAAATTGGCAAGCCTGGCACAGTTCCATGAGAACTTGACACTTTTTGTTTTTCTCCACATGTACTTAAAAATCAACCTTTGCCATCCCGGAGAAGTAAGTAAATGAATGCATTAATCTTTTAATGATATGTTTAAAAATGTATATTTAAAATATTTCTTAAAAACATTAACAAAAAATCATTAATACTCCATATATACTTTTTAAAACATTAATATAAATGTTGTTTCGGGTTTGAAAAAAAACTTTTAAAAATGTTTTGACACTACTTAAGTAAATTGGTTCACTCATAAAAAATAGGAAGATTTGGGGGAGAAATAATTTTTGTAGATTAAGATTCATTAGACCTTCCTCAAGGTACAACATTTTATCATTTTAGGAAAGAGGATCCTTTCACAATATCAATATAGTGTAAAATTGAACCGTGATCTTTAAAGAGGGATCTGTACTTTTTTTTTTTTATTTACAAATGTCAAGTTGAAAACTATGTACAAATGTCATTGATATCAGTATATGAAATCTGGTTTGATTTTTGTTTACTTACAAAAAGATGTTTTGTTATTAAAGAACACAAACAAATATATACATTTTTAATTAAAAAACAAATGGGTAGATATACATTTTAAACAAGCAATTGTTTGCCAGGGGAAACTATTTTTAACAAAAAAACTTCTTTTTTAATTAATGAACATATGGATATATAGCTATTTTAAAATTTACATAAATTATTAAAAAATATTCAGATATCAATGATGTAAGCAGTTTCAAACTTGACATTGGTAAATAAAACACTATGTCCAGATAACTTTGTAAAAAGTCAGAGACTATTTTACACCGTATTTATATTACTAGCAGTATAACCCGTTTTTGACCCAGTCTTTCATTACTGGGAATTTTTGCCATTTGATTGGAGCAGTTTAAGTTTAAAGTCAGCCCACCCAAAAATCAATATTAGTAATAACATTTTTTTTTTTTTTTTTTTTAAGCTTATCACCCCAAGCAAGGCTGGAGGCCACTAGCACGCAAGGGGTTACAGAAGGTTTGGAGGAAGAGCAGATAGGAGTGGTAAAGGAGAAGATGTGGAGAAAGATAGTGGATCGACCAAGGCAAACATTTGGGTGCAACTGAGGTACATCTCCAAATGTGGGTTTAACAATTTGAATGGGGGGGGGGCTGAAAAGGAACTGTATAATAATAAATAATATTATTGTAATAATTTAAACTATTTTTATTAAAGTTTTTATTAAAGATATATATCCAAGAACAGATAGTAAATAGTAAAACGTTGCCGAGAGTTATAATGGACAGGAAGTAGTGGAGAGCCATTGTCACCAACAATTTGGACCCAAAACTGGCACTGAAGAATTATCTATCAAACAAAAAAAAATTTCATCAAAATCAGATGAAAACTGTGGAAATGCACCTGATTTCACACACACACAAACACACACACATTTTGAAAATTATAGATATAGATGAACAGAACCCCCACCCACAATCTTCAATAAAAAAAATAAAAATTAATATATCTTTTTATTCTAACAAATGTTAACCCTTGAGTAAGGCCCAGTGAATGCTAATCTACAAAACTTTTTTCCCTTTTTTTTTTTTTTTTTTTTTTTAAAGAAGTGGATCAGTCTATTTAAATAGTGCCAATATTTTTATAAAAACCAGACTACTAGAGTGTGTTGAAAAGTTCATGATATGCCCAAGAAGTCCTTCTCACCAAATTCTGATGTTTAGTCAGATTTTTGGGAAGTGGGTCAAATCCAGAAATTTACAGTACCCTCTCATATAAAGTAAACTTAGAAGGCAAATGGATCCCAAAAATGTGTCTTGCCTTGAGTCTTGTAGACCATTTCTAATATAGGAATCACATCTGTGTGTACACAACTTAGTAAAAATAAATTTGATTAAAAATCAATGAAAATTCTTTAAGGATTTTAAAAAAATTATTTATTCTAGGTTTTAAATCATTTTCTTTATTTCTGGTACATATTTAAATATGAATTGTCCAATGTCTGACTCCTTAGGACTTTTGTAATCCATTAGTAAAGAGTTTTTTTTTTCTTTTTTGCGATGCCAGTTTCATCATTCTTCAGCTATGTGCCTTCATATGTTGTATTAGTTTTTGAAGTACTGCATCTTCATGTAACAGTCCATGTAGTGTTTTCATTTTTTTGTTTATGAAATATATTCATTATGTTTGTTTCTAAATTTGATAGCATTTCATTGATGGTGGGTTGTTTGATTTTTATGCTTAATGCTTCTAGTGTTTGCAGCAGTTTGTTTACAGTTTATGTCATATAATATTTTTGTAATATTGGTAAGTATTTGTAAGATTTCTTGTTGTGTTTTTTGGTTATGTTGGTTGGTGATATGTACACAATACACCCAATTCAAATTTATTAAACACTATATAACCTAATATCCTTTTGTGTGTTAGATAATTTGGTTTATATTATGCATGTTCAATTTTAAAAAATAAAACTTAATGTCTTACCTTTGATGTTGAAATATATGCAATGGAAACAGTTCCCATATTGTCACCAATGAAGAATTGTGATCCAGACGCATTCCAAGTTACTGCTGTCACCATACGTCCTACATGAATGTTAGACATGCGAAGTTTTTCAGGCTTGGATCTTTTATCAATGTTGGTGCCCATAACAAAAACTTGACCCATACTGCAGAAGAAAATTTAAACTTTGATTATAAATAACACTCAAAAGGTAAAGGCTAATATATTATTTTTAATGTTGAGATATATGTAATCAAAATCATGTTATGAACATTGGAATTGTACTCTATTCATTCTCATTTTACTTGTATATATCTTCGCAAACAAAGATTTAGGAATATTTTTCAGAATTGTTACAGGTGGTGGTATTATGACAGTCAAAATGCAGAATAACAGGCCCACTGTACATACATATACATTGTATATATAAATGTATATAACTCATGTATAATGGGCACTTTTCCTTCGATTTTTAAGCCTGAAATTTAGGGGAGCCTATCATACACAACAACTAAATATTAGCATTTTTGTCAGTCATATTTGAAATGGTAAAACTGAAAGCAAGTTATATTCATTTTATATGCATATATTGTGCACCAGAATGCTTTCTCAGTGATGTCTCTTCTGGAGGTCATAGAAATTTTTTGGCTCCAAAATGAGACTTTCTCTTCCATGGGCCCAGGCAAAAGCAATCATTTCTCAACTAGCATTCTTGCATAGCTTCCACATGATTCCAAGAATTTTAATAATATTTGTGCCTACTCAAAGTCAATCCTTTTATTCAAATCCTATGTATGAATTCTGAACAAATGGGATTTGTTTAATTTTCTTGACATTTGGTATTTTGGCCAATCAGAAGTGTGGATTCTGCTTTGTCCTTAAGCATTATTCGTAGTATTTTTACCCAATGAGAAACAGTTTTCATTTGGCTCCAGACTTATATCTATTAAAACTATTAATTTTATTGCATCCATTTTGAAAATTGCTTCTTGTTCTTTGTTCCAAGAACTAACTAAAGCGTAACAAAGAATCATTTTATATTTGAGGTCAAATAAAGAAACTGATAAACTAAGTTATATCTATAGTCAGAACGAATTAAAGTGTAACAAAGTATTTAAATCACTAACCAAATAATGTATTTATTTTAAATAAATTTATACACACAAACATTAATCACACTTTAGTTTGAAAAAGTGTGCATTTGTGATTTTGTAAGAATGTGAATAACGAAATTCTTTTTGTTATTAGATATTAAGAAAAAGTGTTTTACCTGTTGGCAAATCCCACATTGTTATCGATAGGACTAAGAGAGACCAGGTGAATGGGGTCTGTCTTCTGCAAAAAGTAACATTTATAAAAACATTAACAAATACAGTATTATTATGATGTATTAGGTGCATGAATATCTATGTTGTCTGATGAATAATGAGTTCTTGACAATGCCAATTTGCAAACTTCATTCAAACAAAATATAAGGTTTATATTATCAAGAATGGGATTAGAAATTATAAAAGTATAGGAGTTGTACAGTAGTGAATATAATTTTCTTTTATACTATCAGTTATACAACAAACTGGATTTTTCTTTATTAGACTACAGAATGAGTTTTCCCATGCTTTTATAGGTTGCATTTCTTAACATATATAAATTCTCTCATATTATACACACACACACACACACCGAGTGGCGACAGTCTGTTTCATAATTGAACGTAATCTTCAGGGAAATATGCTAGCCAATGGAACTTCCATAAAGTCCCATTGGCTAGCACATAAAGATAGTCAAGCTACCACTCAATACACATGACCTGAAAATTGCATTCAAGCATGAAACAAACTGTCGCTACTCGATGCTGACCTCAGTGTTCACTCTTATATTTACTAATGCTCTATCCCTGATATTGAGCACTTTTACCAATAAATATAGCATACCATAAAGTGTTTTATTATATATATATATATATATTATATATATATTACAGAGAAAGTGTGGACATAGAAAACAACACTGTGTGGTCTGATGATTGCTTAAGGTGGGAAACTCTAGTCAGCACCATGCAGTTTTTTTGTTTATAACCCTAATATTGAGCAGTCTTCTCCCCATATATATATATATATATATATATATATAAAAAAAAGTGAACATAGAAGTCAACACTTAGAGGCGACAGTCTGTTTCATGCTAGATGCAATCATCGGGTCATAGAAAGTTTTTGACTCCTAAATGAGACTTTCTCTTCCATGGGCCCAGGCAAAAGCAATCATTTCTCAACTAGCATTCTTGCATAGCTTCCACATGATTCCAAGAATTTTAATAATGGGTGGCCCAATGATTGCATCTAGCATGAAACAGACTGTCGCCTCTAAGTGTTGACTTCTATGTTCACTTTTATATTTACACAAGCTCTATCTCTGATATTGAGCACTTTATCCCATAAATATAGCACACTTTAAGACTATATTTATTCATTATATATATATATATATATATATATATATATATATTGGGTGTTTACACGTTCCCATGTATATCTGTCTAAGGATGGCTAGATAATCAGTGTTGCAGATGTCTGCTCAGGCACATTCTTCAGCACCTACAGACCATAATTAAAGTTTCTGGAAGAAAGTGCAATAGCTGGTGTAATCAGTAATTGAACAAGGCAATTGCATTTAAACTCTTCGTCACAAATATTCATAATTTCATGCTAGCATAACTATGAATAGTTTCCAAATAGTTTCATTTACCCCATTCACAAACAAGGCTTGGGCCAACATAGTGTGTTTTTCCAGGCACATCACTCCATACCAATATCATTAAGAAGTTGCCTCCTTGATCAATCAACCATGATGAGATTTGAACCCAGTTTCATTGTTGGAACACTAATGTTCTAACCACTCAGACTATCACACTATATATGAATAGAAAGGAAAGGAAAAACTTCTCTTAGCCAATGTTTCATCCTCTGATGGACTTTATCAAGGCAAATGTAAGGATTTTGTTTTGCAACAAGTATTTAAAAAACAAAAGTAAAAATGTCAGTTTTGCAGAATTTTTAAACCTAAGAATGCTCATAAATACACATCAGGCTAACTGTAAAATCTAGGTTAGTGATGTAATTTAGTGTCTAATAAACAAAAGTGAGTAATTTCTTTTTTGTTTTTTTTTTGCTTTTTTATTATAATGTAATTAATATTTATATTATTTTACTTTGGGATAAATTTATGTATTATATATTTTAAATAGGTTATGAATTTAGCCATTTTCTTTTAATTTTTTTTACATTTTTATAGTGATGTATGTTGGCTTGAGAAAGGAGTAATTCATTCAAGAATGGAGATATTTGAAGAAATCCATCAGCACAGATTTATAGTTTAAGATTTGATAGCGACACTCAAATTTTTTAAGTAAGTTACTTTTACCTTGATAAAGTCCATCAGAGGACAAAATGCATTGGCTAAGTTTTCCTTTTGTCTTATTTATATTGTCTTTTTACATATATATACAAAATTTCATATATATATATATATATATATATATATATATGACATTTTGTATATATATGTAAAAAGAAAGCCAATTTCAAGTCATTTCAAGAAAGACATTCGAATTACTAACACAAAAACAGAGAATGTCTCGTATCGAGAATATTTAACATTGAAAAACAAAGAAAAAATTAATTATTTTTAATAATATGTCGAAATCTCCACCCTTTACCTGAAGACGGTCATGAGACCAGAAACACGTGTTGTAAAATTATGAAAAATAAAGGATAATATTTTTTTTTTGAATCCACATTACAACCCAAAAAGTTTGCGGTACCTCTCTTCTTTTTAATATACACACTTTTCTCTCGTTGGAACCACTATAACCTCTTCATTTTATATATATATACATATATATATATATATATATATATATATATATATATATATTTTTGGACATTGCTGTTAAAGCAAATCCTGCCACTATGGCTACAGAACTCAATAAGAAATTTAATACTACTCATATAACAACCTTAAGAGTATTGGAAAGGTTTCAGTAGTTGGAAAATGGATCCTGCATGTCCTGTCTCCAGAGAATCACCAGCAATATGTTTATTGTTGCAAATTGTTGCTTACATAACAACTTCAAGTACACTTTTTGCACAGGCTTGTTTCTGGTGATGAGAAATGGATCTTTTACAATAATGTTAGGCACCCTCGTCAGTGGATAAGTGGAAGACCCAGACCTGCTCAGTAACCAAAAGAAAGACTTAAAGAAGAACATGATGAATTTATGGTGTGATATTCAAGGAAACATCCATTATGAACTGTTAGGCAATAATCAAACAATTCATGCTGATCTCTAATACCAACAACTTCAACATTTGAACAGCTTTGGAGAGAAAACATTCATACTTATCTAACAGAAATAAAGTAATACTCCATCACAATAATGTCAATTCTCAAACTGCACAATTGACTGAAGATCTCTTAGTTAGGAAAAATTGCTTTATCCCCCATATTCTCACAATCTTGCTCCTTCTCATTATCACTTGTTTATGAGTTTGCAGAAGCATTCAGATGGCCTAAGGTTGACATCAAGTGATGTGGTTGGACAAGAGTTGGTCTTGTATTTTACATCCAAACCTGAAGAATTTTACAAATGTGGCATTAATAGACTTGTTGACAGATGAGGTTCTAGGGAGCAATTGGGTTTATATTGATGATTACATATTTCTATAAGCATAAGTACCTTCATTTTAAATATACATGATAAAATTGGATATAACTTTTGTTCCAATCTGATATATTAAAGATTGCACAAAGAAACTTATCTATACAAATGTTTCAAAGTGAGTTATACTGAAAAAGTTAAAGACACCCACATGACCCATGATTTTACTTTAAATAACCACGTTTTTAATTAAAATGAATCTTTGAAAACTACATTGAGGTTCAATTTAATTAAAATTTTTTAGACCATTTCCAGAATGCTGATTATTGACTAACACTTGATGGTAATTAATAAAATTTTGAATATTTGGAGGTTTCTCGTGTGATCAGTAATTGGAAAAGGCAAGTACATGCAAACCCATGATCACACTCATTCGTAATTTCATGCTTAGACAACAGTCAACTCTAATGGAAATGTTTTAATTTTAACTTTGTTAAAACCTTGGTTTGGTTTAGTTTACAGCATATCAACCTCAATGGGTTATTTAATGCCAACATTTTTATTGCTGGTAATATTTTTTTTCTTAATATTTTTTTTCCCCAAAAATGTATTGCTGGTAAAAAATTTTCAAAAAAAAAGTATTGCTGGTATTAAAACCTATTTTTATACTTTCATAGTGTTTTTGACCCTGGGGGGAGCAATTATTTGCCCATAGCTGGGACCCTGGCAGATACTACCACCCCAGGTCAGAGGAGACCTGGGAACACCTGCAATTATGAGGTGGTTCTACACTCCTCAAAACATTCTGATCAAGGCCTTGCTGTCGGATGTAGTTTATCATCTTACCCAGGATGCAGATATAGTTTATCGTCTTACCTAGGACACTAAAACCTTGAATTTTACTAATATTGATTACATATTAATATTAGATACATTAATATATCTATGATATATATACATTGATATATTAATACTGATTCATCATCATATTATTTGAACTTAATTCTACCCTACATCAACCAACGTCACCATCAGTCCCATTCTTAGATATGGATGTAGTGTTGCTACACAGCTGAACACTTGAAATGCTCCCTCCACATGTCCCAGTTGTATGCCAACATCTGTGAAAGATCTTCCAGTTCACTCATTCTTCTTTTATGTGCTATGTCCCCTCAGGATATAGGTGATCATGACTCTCCAAAATTTCCTATCCTTTGGAGCTCTAAATAAATTTTATCTTTTTGTTAGTTATTTCTCCTAAGCATTGTTTCACCATCCATTTATTCACACTTACTAAGTAAGTTATGCAATGTTTTCCTCTGTCCCTCTTGCTTTCAATCAGTGAGTATTGGATTTTCCAAGCCCTCTTTCCTCATTATGTACCCTAGAAATTTCAACTCTCTTCCTGATGTTAAGTATAAGTTTCTTTGTTTTCATTTTCTCTTAGGTCTATGGTATCCTCAGTATCTCCCTGTAGAACCATATTTGTGTTGCTTCAAGTCTCTTCTTCATCTGTAAAGAGATTGTCCAGCATTCACTGCCATACAGGAGGACTGATATTATGTAACATTTCAGAACTCTTAAGTCCTACCAGGATTCATTATTGGTAGCCATGATCTTAACATAAGATCATGGCAAATGACACAGTGTTGATAGTAAATACAGGAGGGAAACTACAAGAACTCCTACAAAAGGTCCTGTGAGTGTCAGATTTCCCAAGCTCTCTTTCCTCATCTGATGTTAAGTATAAGTTGCCTTTTCGTTTCCATTTTCTCTAAAATGTCCTGAAGATAAGGAAATCTCTGAATTCCAAACTGTAGAGAAGTCAACGGGAAACCACTATCTTTCTCAAGAAAGTATGGCAATCCACAGATAATAAAGAAAATAGAATTTGCATGGGCCTATGATCACTTACGTCATGAAGGGGAATTTAAAAAAATTTAAAAAATCCTGTAACTTGAGATACAAGTTGAATAAATATCAGTACAGATTAAAATTAAATGCAATAACATACCATATCCCCAAAGACAACCCGAAGGTTGTTCAAATTCTGTCTTCCAAATATGTAAATTCCACCAGTGCTGCTGCCGAGGGCAATGTATCTTTTGGAAACAGATATGCATGTGTACTGAAATGAATTAAATAAAAAAATAAAAAATCACATCAAATATTCAGAAAATAAAAAAGTCAAATGCCAATATCTCTTAGATTATTAAATTTGTTTGCATTGAATCTTAGTATTGTCAGCTTCTAAGAAATAGGAAGAATATTCTAATAGCACACTAATCCCAATGTTAAAATTAACATTTCATTAATTATCTCCACAGATAAAAACAAAGCATTGACAGAGAGCTTTAATCACATTCGAAATGCAGCCACTTCTCACTTACCTGTTTAATAACCCCCACCTGGATATATAACTAGCTATAAAATAAAATATCCAACCAATTGTAATGTACCTTATACAAAAACATTGTTTTCTCTTTTCACTTTGAAGTGAATCAAATAAAATGAATAAAGTGAAAAATAAATTTACCTGTTGTGTACTAGGTTGGCTACAAAATTCTAACTCACTTAGGAAGCAGAAAAAGAAAAACAATAAATCTTGATCTACTTGAGTACTACATTTCAAGCTTGTTTCACATGATCACACCATCAACACTAAAATGTGCTGCCAGCAACTAGAACACATGTACAACAGACTAAAGGAGGAGTATCCTGCTTTGGTCAATCAAGGTTGGGCTTTGTTTCAGCCATACAATGCAAGGCCACACACTGCCAGGTTAACTAAGAAGTTCCAATAGATGGACGGTGTTGAGATTCTTCCACATCCACCATTCAGTCCTAATGCTGCTCCGAGTGACTATGGCCTATTCTGTTCAATGGTACACTTCCTCCACAATCAATGATTCAATACTTTTGATAAAGTGAAGGAAGCTTGTTTATAGTATTTTGATTCAAAACCAGTGGAATGGTATCTATGACAAATTTGGATGCTGGTTGATCACTGGCAGAAGATAGTCAAGAATGATGGACTTTATTTTGAAGAATAAATGTTGGTGTTGCTCCATAAAATTTTGTTGTTTTCTTTCCACTAAGTGAGTTGGGACTTTCTGGCCAATCTAATATTTGCAGTATGCAAACAAAAGTAATGTACAGAATAGAGAGTCGATGTTTGAATTTGTTCATTACATTTATGTTCAGTATACTTCTCTACTGTTTAAAAATTTCATATTTATAAGAAGTGTTACAAACAGTGCAAAAGTAACATTAAAGCTATCTGAAACTGATTGAAACAAATCCATTACACATGCAGTATACCTGAAATAGTTGTCAGGTACAAATTCACACTTAGTGACCAGCTCATTGAAACAGAACTCAGTTGTTAAGTGAGGAGTTACTATTTATTATTCAAAGTGCAGATCATGAAAATATAAGACAGAAAACAAAAAAAATCCATGACTTCTAGAAAAAAATAATTCTTACAATGTTTTCCCTGAATGTTGTCTCAAATCCATTCATAAGATCACATGAGAGTAAACCATAAAATAAATATCTTAAATTAAACCTTTGGATAACATTGAATATTTAAATAAAAGTCATACTTTTAGCCTGGTGGATCCTTGAAGCGGAAGTCCAAGTGGTTCTAAGGAAGATTCTACTAAGATGTCTGTCCATTTTCTCTTGCTTGTGTCTGCAGAGGCTTCTGAAACTGCACTCTCCATCTGATTGTCAAGCCATTAAATTCATCAATTTGGATCAGCTGAGAAAAAATTCAACAGATAGAAAGATAAAACTGTTATCAAATGAAAATTACATTTAGAACATAATTCATATATTTCAATAACATAGCACCAAAGATAGGTTGCATCTAACAAAACATGTTGACCAGTTAATTATTGGAAGATAACACATTCAGGGTGAGCAAAGAGAGCAACAATAGATGAATAAAAACTCCAATGGCTTATTTTCCAAACTGGTATCTGTTTATAAATTCAATTAGTCATTTAGCCTGACAAACAGATCTGTACCTGCTGAACTTCAAGTTGGAATATAAGTCATTGAATATTTTAGTCATTTATCTATTTACTATTTTAATAATATAGAAAAAAAGCAAATTATTTATGCTTAATTAGTAATTTTTTATTTACAAACTTATACAGGTTTGCTCAGTTTTTTTAAGGACATCTTTTAATAGTTGTAATTTTTTTTCTAATTCATTTTGATTATCATTTTTCAGATAAATGATGACAAGCATCAAGTTAAATAAGCAAATGAAAAAGCAATCTGTAATTATTGCTTTAAAGGTGAAGCATAGTGATTAAAATACTGCTTGCTTCCCGAAAGTTGCAGTCATTTTTTTGTCAAAGTTTGTGAAGAATTGAAAGCCATTGATGGGATCCTAAAGCAGTAGCCAAATGTAAACCATCCACTAATGGTACTAATACCATCAGAAAATTTGTAGAGAAGTTGCAGGAAATTATTGATAAGAACTCAGAAAGTCAATTAACACTATTGCAAAGGAGCTCATGGTTTCAAGGCACTCTATTAGAAGAATTCTATATGAGGAACTTTGATAGAAGTCATAATGCAGACAGGCCAATTCATATCTGCAAAGACAAAAGAGAACAGTCTTATCCATGCAAAGCACTTGTTGAGAAAGTTGAAACATCAAGAGTCTGTAATGCTTTGTTTTATTTCTCTGATGAGAAAAACTTTGATCAGAACCAAAAAGTCAACCAAAGGAAGGGCAAAAGGTTATACAGAGACCCTAAGAACATTCCAACAGTTATTCACACAAAGTTTCTGGTAACTTTGATGGTTCTGGGAGTCATGAGCAATAAGGGAGGTATCATGCCGCCTCACTTCTTTCATCAAGTTTTAATGGTCATATAGGGTTATGTTGGAAAGGGTTGTGAGGTTTAGGATACAGATCATGAACAAAGGAGGACTGTATACCTGCCGACAAGACTGAGCCATCTCATAAGACCAAGAAAACCACAGACTGGATGAATTACAATCTCCATGATCACATCATCCTAAATATATAGCCTGAGCTCTCTAAACCCATTGGACTACTATGTATGGGGTGTGGTAAAGAGGGAAATCAATCAATACTCTCATAACATTATAAAATCTCTGATGTTTGCCATAACTAGCACAATGTCCAAAATAGATAAAGATCATCTGGTTCAGGCATGTCAATAGTTCCAACCTCGTATTGAAGTAGTCATTGATACTAATGGAAAATTTATTAAGTAGATGCATCAAGAAGAATCTCAAGATTATTCATGCCAAATTTTCTCAAATGAAGCTCTTCTTTCATGACTTATGCAACTTTTAATAAATTTATGCAAATGCCCTCAAAAAAAAAAAAAATAAATAAAATAATGAAGACAGCAGTATCTTTAATTTTCCAGAAACTTTTGAGAGACAAAATTCCACTTCTGTTTTCTCATCTTTCTTAACTTGACTACTCTTACATTTTACCTCACAGTAAAAGAATAAAATAAAAAAAAATAAAATAAAATAATTATCTATGGTGAAATACTGGTTTTAACAGATACAGCCTTTCTGGCATAAAACTTTTTCTTTTCTTTCATATTAGAACCATTAATGGATCTGTAGGTAATAAACTTATTTGTAATAATAAAGTGACAATGATTAATGGGTAGGTGAGTAGTGAGTGCTTGACGAAGCATAACATATATTGTAGTAGGCACAGATTTTATTTAAATTGTGTTTGCAAATATTTAGAAAAAAATATTTTTTTAAAAAAACAAACTTGACTTGAAGAGTTGTGCAAAGCACATCATACAAGTTATTTCCATTTACAAACTCCCACACAAAACTGTTTGCTTTATGTTCCAGAGAAAGCATAATATTTTTAGTTTTGCTATACAACTGCTACCAACATGGTTAGTTGGACAGACAGCACTTCTCATCCCATTTTCACTGGGACTCTGCTTATATAAATTTGTAAGTGGAAATTTGTAACTTCTGGTCAAGTGCTGTTTGATATTGAAAGTTTTCATTTATTTATCTGATAATGATAACTCCTCTATTGCTCACCAATTTGTGAATGTTGTGACACAATTGTGAGTTCAATCCCTGAGCTGGGCAGTATGTATTTACACTCAGTGGAAACAAGGTGAATGATAACAGAGAAGTACTAAAAATAAGACCTAGATGAGATTGAGATACCCCAGACATGAGCAGTGCAACATAAACAATCTACCTCAGTAGATTAAATGAAGAGTTTCATTAAAAATTCTCTGTAGGTTACCTGAATTGACATATACCTGATGAAGGTTGGAGGGCACAATGGCTGAAATGCTGTGATAACAAAGATGAGGACAATAGTCTGTGTGTAAATAATGTACATATTTATCTATTATTTTATTTAGTTTTGATCAAGTGGGTGGCTACTTTGAAGTTCCTACTTCGTAGTCTTTACTGATGGTCATAAAAACACACCACACTTCCAACACAGATAAAATCATTTTGGGCCCACTTGACTGTATGTGTTCTAAGCCAGTTATGTGCCACGTGAATATGGAACTCAAATCTGGTTTTCAATTGTGTATTCAGTCTCTAGTTTTCAAAAAGTTAAGTGTATGATCACTAAAGTTAAGCAATGTTGAGTCTGGTCAGTACCTAGATGAGTGACTGCTTGGGAATCCCAGGTGCTATAAGCTTGGATATGTAGTTGATGTAATGGATAATTGCTTTGAATTTTTAATCGGAGAACAAAGTTCTAATTCCTGTTGAGTTCGTTATATTCATTTATATGCAAATACACTTAGTGTAGAATCAAAAATATGATACTCACCCTCACAAGGAAGTTCCCAACTAGCTTCCAGTTGGCAGACAAAAACCAAGCGGGCTGTAAATGAATACAGACCCCGTACTCAGGTATTCATAGTGTAATGATGGATATTTATTGATCACAGTATCAATACCAAAGTCAGCAGCCAATCAGAACCTAGAGAATAGGCTTGCCCAAGTAACAGAATGGAACATTCCTGCCTGTTATATAAACTATTCACCAACTGGCCCAAGGATAGGTTGTCACAGCAGACTCAACTTGATTACAGATCTTTTTTTTTTTTTTTTAAAGTTCTGTCAGAGATATTTCTAATGGATATTCTTCAGAAGTAAGTGTCACATTTTGTTTACGATCGTCATAATTGTGTTTTCTGTATTCATTATTGTCTTCATCATTTGAATTCCATTTTGTTGAATTGTCTTTTTTATGGATCTTCTGCTTGCGACCATCCCACAAGACAATGAACAAGTGCTCGATCACCTTCCTATGTTCCTTGCAAAGAGGTAGTACAGCCAAGCGGTAAAGGATGAAAGACCTAAGTGGCACATACCTCAGCCCTGCTCTTCAAGGACAACCTCCTTCGGAGCCAAGTCGGGACTGATGCTCTGCCTTTTGCCTGTACTTCTGACCAATTTTTCTCTAGCTGGAGGTCGGGTCTAAACCATATTCCAAGAATGCAGATAGAACCGTCCATCCAACCAAAGGGCCCCAGAAGATTGACTCCTTTCCTCTCACCTAACCACAAACCAGAAGACTTATTATGATTAATCTTGGGCCCCCATGACTTTTTCATACCATTCAAGTGCTTTCTGTACCACTTCAGTGTTGCTGCAGCATGAAACAAAAGTAGATACATCATTGGCTCATGGAGAAACACTGGCTTGAGCCCCACCAGGGACAGTGATTCCACAGGGCTGGACTGCTCAACGCATCCTTCAGCCAGCGAAAGAGGGAATCCAACACCAAAGCATAAAGTAACAGTGACAGCAAGCAACCCTGACAAACCGACCAAGACAGTGGGAGTGATACAAGAGGCTAATCCACCTGCAAAAGTCAGGTTTGAATCTGGCTGCCTGCAGGACAGCAGCCAGGTACCAATGGTCAACCCTATCAAATGCCTTGAACTGATTCAAATTGATCAGTGCTGCTTGCTTGTTGCCTTTTAGACTCTCTAGGATCATGCAGATCAGATGCAGGTTGCTCTGAATTGTTTGGCCCTTCACAGCATAAGTCCACTCAGGTCCCAACAGAATCTTGGCAACTGTCAGGATCTTGGCCAAAATCATTAACTCTGTGTTTTTTATTTTTAAGCTTTTCACCCCAAGCAAGGCTGGAAGCCACTAGCATGCAAGGGGTCACAGAAGGTTTGGAGGAAGAGCAGATAAGAGTGGTAAAGAAGAGGATGTGGAGAAAGATAGTGGATCGATCAAGGCAAGGAGGTTACAGCAGATTTGGAGCGAGAGCAGATAGGAATGAAAGGTGAAAGGATGTGGAGAAGGGAAATGGATAGATCAAGGCAACTGGAGATGTCAATTGACGTTACACTTAAATAGTTGGAGATTATATTTGTCAGGGAAACAGGAATAAGGAAGGGAGTTCCACAGGCGAGATGTGCGAGACATGAAGCTATTGGAGTAGAAGAGACGTCTACATCTAACAGTTTCAATGGTGAAGGGGTGAGAACGGGATGCCAGCCTCGTAGGACGCTTAAATTCATGAGGCCTGGGAACCAGCAAAAGCAGCTCATCAGAGCAATTACCGTGAAAGTATTTGTAAAAAAGACAGAGCGAGGCAACGGCGCATCTGTGAGAGAACGACTGCAGACGAGATGACAGATCAGGGCCAATTACATTGCATATCCGTCTCTGGATTTTATCAAGAACCCTGGGGCTCCAGACCATATATGGCAGCAATACTCCATGCAAGGGCGAATGGTTGATTTATAGATTTGGAGGATCTATTCCGAGGAGAAAAATTTCCTGGCTCGGCACAGGGAGCCAATTTTCCTTGCGGTGGATGAAGCAATTGACTTCATGTATTTGTTCCATCTCAGGTCAGCGGACAGCGTGAGACCGAGCAGCCACAGAGAGGAGCTCTCGAGAAGTTGGTCTTCATACATTCTAATGGGATGCAGGGATGGATCCCTGTGGTGGTTAATAGAGAGCTGTTTTGTTTTAGAGGCATTAAAGTTAACCAACCAATTCTTGCCCCAGTTCACAACCGATTGTAGGTCCTTTTCGAGACGAACTGCCAGGTTAACTTTGTCAGCATCACTAGATTTGTTTTTGAGGCAGGAGTAAATTGTGGTGTCATCCACATAGATGCCGACTTGGGAATCTATGGCATCAGGAAGATCATTTATGAATATGAGGAACAGAGTAGGGCCTAGGATGGAGCCTTGAGGAACACCTGCGTTAGTGGGATAGGAGCTGAAAATGAATCCATTGAGAACGACCTTCAATTCACGGTTTGACAGGAATGATTGTATTAGGTCAAACAATCGACCTGTAATACCATAACCCTGAAGCTTGCAAAGAAGGCCGGCATGCCAAACCCTATCAAACACTTTGGAGATGTCTAGGGCCACGGAACGAGCTTCACCGTTATTATGAATAGCTTCGTAGACAAATTCAGTGATGGCCGTAAGCACATCGGCAGTAGATTGGGCAAAGCAGAAACCATACTGCTTGTCTGAGAGCAGATCATGGGATATAAGATAATTAATCACTTCGGTGTCGATAAGGGCTTCGAAGACTTTGCCGAAGAGGGGTAGGAGACTGATAGGATGGTAATTAGAAGGGTCAGAGGGGTCACCAGAGTTCTTAAATACAGGAACAATGGATGAGGACTTCCAGCAGTCAGGAAAACAGGACTCCTTGAGGCAATAGTTGTATAATTTAGAGATCAACCATTATCTATCCTACACAATATGCACATCTTAGTTCCTCCCTTTACACTGTTAGAGCCACTTCATTCAAAAATCCTCTACCATGAGTGGCTCTTGGGTCTTGTATTGGGTGAACAACAATATATATAACAGAAAAGATAATCTCTAATTGACTGCAAAGTTATATCATGGTTAAAGTATCAGTTCGTAATATATTCAAAATAGCTTGATCCATTCCAGGCAGGCTATGTACCTTTTCACAACATTATTTTTCTTTTTATTCTACTTCAATTTTTAGCCATGAATTACACTTCCTATTTCTGTCTTTTATATTTGTAGTTATAGGCCTGTAATGATCTAATTCCTGACCACCACCCTCAACCTTTTTCAAAAGTGTGATCATGCCCCTGGTGATCCAATTGGGGATGGAGCCCTGCTGGAACCAGTTGTTGAACATGACAGTCAGAATTGTCAAAAGATGTGCGACAGCCACAAGTACAATTCGTAGGGTAAACCATCAAGTCCCAGAGACACTGCCAACCCTCTTCAATGACAAGTAGACTTTGTAACCTCACTCTCGTAAGCCGAGGAAAGTCAGCCAAACAGCTTTGAAACTCTTCATCACAGTGACCGGGCTCCTTGATAAACTGGCTCTCAAAATGCAGCCAAAACACCTTGCGCATGTTGTCAGTCGACTTCAGAGTACACCCCTCCGGGGTCTTGACCTCATGAATGTATCAATCAGAACCTCAATGGATCTCTTCCTTGCGCAATTCTGCGCCCATGTTCACGGCTTCATTAGACATCTTGTTTCACCTATGCCTAACTACCTGACCCTGGTAACGCTCACTAGACATGCACACTAGAGCCTGCCTAGCTAAACCTATCTCAAGGGAGTCCCCCCAGCCTCCGCCCGGGACAGACTATCCTTGAGAGTCTTCACCTTTTTAGCCTTATGGGGGGGGGGGGGGGGCTTGGATTGCCACACTTGATGAGTCATTGACATGCCTCAAGGTTGGCTTTCCTAAGCTGTGTTTTGACAGAGGATTCAATTTTAGCAGGTAGTGTTAGAGACGCTTTCCCTAGCCTTACCATCATTCCTCCCATTTTCCTGGGCTAAGCACTATCATAGGTCCAGGAAACTGTTCACTTTCCTCAACAAGTTTTGAGCAGCCTTGAGGGTCTTTCCTTGGTCCAGTGACATTTCATGGCCTCGAAAGAATTAGTGGAGGGATCCTCTCTGTGGCTTGTCAGTGGCTGAGTTGGTATTGGGCATAACCCTGAGTTTTCGCTTACCTGGCGATTGATTCAGAACATGCTATCTCTCAATGACAAGTTATTCAGATGGAGCAGGGTGGATTTGCCCGACTGTCATTGGTGTGACCTTCGCATACCTACCATAGTTGATGGCACGTATCACTCCCGATAAACTTGTGCTCATTAATCTTGCATACGTATGCGATAATGTGTTGCCTCTGTATTCTGGGGAAATATGGTGTTTCTGACGCTACTAACCGGGGCAAGAACAGTAATCTGGATGACGTGAATGGAGGCAATCTTGTGATATGAACGCTATTCTCATCAGGCTCTGGTTGGATTCTTTCAGCATCAGTTGAAGGTGAAGATCAGAACTGATAGTGTTTGGTGTCAACATATTTCAGCAAAAGGTGGGTAAAAGTAGTGAGCTTGGTTTGTGTGAAAGAGGCTATCCTTGAGTTCCTTGGTCACAACAGGGTGGTTTTCTGTGAAACTCTCCCCTGGTTAAATTAGACTCTCTTTGTGTACTTAGTTAATGCAAGTGAGTGTTGTTCCCGACTTCTCTTTTTTGTTATGATCCAAGTCGAGATTCCCAACTACCCCAGTTTTGTTTTTGCTCTCCTTTTTTTCATTTCAACTGGTTCAGTCTTTTGATTTCCCCCAGGCCCATATTTATGTTATCCTTCCCAGTCCATTAGAGAGTTAGCTTCTTGATTCTGTCTTAAGGCAGAATACAGCGGCACACTCTTATTTTTGTGGTGGTGGATGGGTTTTTTCTGTTTGATATTTTGTTATATATTAATTTGCATTTGGGGATTCATTCCCACCCCACACTTCATACCATCATTAAATTCATATATATATATATATATATATATATATATATATATATTATATATATATATTCTAGAAATATTTGTACATAAGAAATTTTAAAATCATGGGGTGTTTTGTAGGTTCCCTTTTTATATAAGGTATTGTTGTATATGGAGAAGTAAATGGTGAAGGATGACTTCTTGTGGTATATGTGTTATTTGTAATGAATGAATGGTTCATGAATCAGATTAGCTAGGTATAGGATAATTAATGATGACCAGCCTCGCCCCACTTCCCCTTTTTGGCCACAATTATTGTAAATTTACAATAATAAATATTCAGGTTGTCAGAGCAGACCCAACTTCCAATACAGTCAAGTACAGTCTGTTTGTCCAACTAAATCCTACATGGCGCTGCAAACAGTGACAGAAATTGAAGATTGGGAAAACTACCTTATCAAAGAAGGAATCTCTGCCGACTCAGCCATAATCTATGCTGTGATTATTTTCAAGTGAAAAGCTGACAAAAGATAACTTACAAATGATGGATCTGGCTATATTAAAGGAGTTGAGAATCACAGCAATGGGAGAAGCCCTGTCCAGCTAAAGAACTCTTTACCCAAACAATATCTGAAAAATTAGGCCACAACCCCAAACCTCCTAATGAAGGTAGGGATCAACTGCCAGATCACCCAAAGAACCCCCCTTTTCCAGCAATGGAAGAAAACATTAACAGGCTTAAGGATTGGCTCCTGGAGCATTTTGCCAAGACAGTATTTCCATCTATGTCCAGTCCTGCTGCCCACATTCACCTTAAACAGGGCGCCATCTTTAAAGCCAGGCACAACCCAATTCCTGTACCTTTCCACTTCAAAGAACCAGTAAGGCAAGCCCTTTCAAAAGATGTGGAAAGAGATATAATAGCTCCAGTACCTGTTTGCATGCCTACCAATTGGTGCAGCACAATAGTAACAACTAATAAGAAAATGATAAACTATGTAGAACAATAGATTACCAGCACTTGAATTCACAATGTAAATGGAGACACCCCATTCTGGGTCACTGTTCTAGTTGGCACTATAAGTACCACCTAAACAAAAAACTATTTTAGATGCCATCAAATAGGTACCATTCAATCCCCTTGAATTCCATAAAGAATCTCAGCCACTTACCACTTACATCACAGAATGGGGGAGATTCATGTATCTCCGGATGCCTCAAGGTTATCTTGCATCTGGAGACACACTCACAGATATGATGAAATAAAAAAAAATATTCCCCATAAGGTAAAGAATGTGGATGACACTCTGCTATACGACTCCAACATCAAGAAGGCCTTCAATCACACCTTCAATTTCCTACTACACTGTGTGAAAAACAGAATTGTACTCAACAGGGATAAATTCCAATTCTGCTAGGATGTAGTGCAGTTTGGAGGCCTCCAAAGGCCTCTGGAGTAACCCCTTCAGAGTCTATGCTGGAGGCAATATTAAACTTCCCATTTCCAAAGACAATCACCAATGCAAGGTTTGGCTGGTCAACCAGGTAGCCTGGGCATACTTCTTGGGTCCAGTCATGTTACCCTTTTGTGATCTTGTCAAATGGGACTGATTTTACGTGGAATGGATGTATTTCAACATTTCAAACAGGTTATAATCAACCTAGTTCAGAAGGGCATCGTGACATTTGACAAGAATCAGGTAACTTGCCTTGCTATTGATTGGAGTAAAGAAGGAATGGATTTCCTACTCCTACAAAAGCATTGTCCATGCACAATTGAGAAGGCCACAATATTTGCCAGCAGCAGATTTTGCACCGAGCACAGATATGCACCAATTGAAGGTGAAGCAGCAACAATTGCATGGGCATTGGAGAAATGTAATATGGTCATCATGGGTTGCCCCAGCATCATAGCGGTTACAGACCACGAAACACTAAAGGGGTTATTTGGTGATAGAGATCGGAGCAAAATCCAAAATCTACAACTGTTTAGACTGAAAGAAAAATCTCTCAGATATCAATTCACTATCCAACACTGTCCCGGTATGTGGCACAGAGGCTTTGATGCCTTTTCCTGCAACCCAGTAGCCACGTTGCAGGCCTTCCACAATGTATTTCTGGCCCAAGCCTCTCAGTCAGACATTCTAGAGTCCAATATTATAAACAACATGATGAAATCAACAGCCTTGATAGCAACATTTGGATGCAGTGACAATATAGTCATCGCCTCACCAGACCTCATCCGTACAGCAGGATGCAGCAATTCCCAATCCAAAGAATTAATAAGTACAGTACATCAAGGATTTCTAAAAACATGCTATCTTACTGTGCCTGAACTCCACGAATATTGGGAGGTAAGGCACCACCTTAGCACTGACAACAGCTTAGTGTTATTGGATCGAAGGATTGTAATCCCCACCTTTCAACAGAAAAAAATATTGTGTAGCTTGCATTCAGAACACTAGGGTGTGGTCATCATGAAAGCCTGTGCCAATGATTCTATTTACTGGCCCAGGATCAATGCCTCAATTGGCAATGTTAAGGACAATTGTATGGTATACTCAAACATCACCGCAAGTCAAGCATGAGAGCTGATCACTGACACAATCACCTGATTGGCCATTCCAGCAGATCGTCATGGACCCGTTCCATGTTGGGGATCATAAGTACCTTCCATGTTGCTAATAGTCTAACTTGCTGGCTCATTCTGTATCACTTGAGCCACAGACAGATGAATGCGTCTAGGATCATTCCAGATTGATGGTGCCCCGCAAGAACTCGGCAGTGATGGCGGCCCATCCTTCACATCCCTCCCTCCCATTTAAGCAGTTCCTGGAGGACTGGGCTGTGAAGCACAGATTGTCATCTGTTGCCTATCCTCAATCCAGTGGCCAAGCAGAGCTAGCCGTCAAGACTACCAAAAGAATAGTGAAAGGCAACACGGGAACCCAAGGATCCTTGGATAATGACTGGGCAGCATAGGCTATCTTTCAATACAGAAACACGCCCATCCAGAGCATTGGGCTATCCATCAATACAGAAACACATCCATCCAGACCATTGGGCTATCCCCTGCACAACTCCTAGTCCACTGCTTGACTTTATACCATCCCAACTCATGCTATATAAGCCGCATGCAAGATGGATAGCCTCAGTTCAGAATTGCAAGAAGAGCCTGTCTCAATGCAATGCCCACCTAATAGAAAGGTACAACTGCACAGCTCATACTCCAAAAAGGAGACGGTCTCAATACAATGTCTCACCAATCATCAGTAGGACCCAACAGGCAGAGTCATCAAGACTACCTAACCATCAATACCAAATCAGGATTGATGGATCGGGTAGAATGACCTTACAGAATCGCAGATTCCTCAGGAAGCTTGAAGCACCTGTGATCCCTACACCTATTCCTAGTGCTTTGCCTGAGCCCCCTAAACCAATACTTAAAGATGCCCATGAACCCAATACACATGTCCCACAAACCAAAGGAGCTGAAATGACATTACCCAATGACCCAGCATTGCTCAGCCGGCAAAAATCACCTGGGCATTGTCCATTTTGCTCTCATACAATCATCCAGTCCATAAAGAACTCATTTTCCCTCAAAGGCCATTACACCCATGCAATGGGGGAAGGGGAGGTCTAGAATCAAAAATGATACTCACCCACACAAGAAAGTCCCCAACTAGCATCCAGTTGGCAGACAAAAAGAAAGCAGGCTGTAAATGAATACAGAACCTGTACTCGAGCATACACAGCATAATGATGGATATTTATTGATCACAGTATCCACACCAAAGTCAGCAGCCAATCAAAACCTAGAGAATAGGCTTGCCCAAGTAGCAGAATGGAAAATCCCAGCCTGTTATATAAACCACTCACCAACTGACTCAAGGACAGTTGGTCAGACTCAACTTCCAATATAGTTGAGAACTGTCTGTCAAACTAAATCTTACAAAGAGGAGTATGGATCAAGCTTTTCTTTCTCCTCCCAGGTATGGGTTAATTACTAAGACTTGTATCACTAAACCATTATTATTTCTATAAGAAATTCTTACACTCTAAAAATATTTTCTGGCCTTAAATAACCTGCAAAGGGTTGATAAGAAAAATGAATGAATGAATAAATAAAAAGTTAGTTATGGGAATTTCTGTATTCACCTCCATAAGTATATAACAACCAGCACTCCTTTCTTTCACCTTCAGCCATTCCAGCCTGATTTATTTGAAAAATACAGTATAAGTTGCAGTTTTGAAGAAATTTGTAAATATCTTGATATACAAGAAAATGAAGGTCGAATGAATGATAAGAAATTGGACCTCAGATTTAAGAGTCAGCTTTATTCTGTCTAGTACACATCAAATAGGTTATTGCTGTTGTATGTGTTAGAGATCAGAATTCAATTTACATGTGAAGTGTGAAGAGACAACTTTTATTTGAAACGTAGTCTCATGAATCAAGTTTGCAGGAACCATGGAACATCCGCTGGGAAGGTGTTCATATTCCTCATATTCTTTACTAATTCCACTACCAAATTAGGTCCTTAATATTCTCTGATTTCCGCTAAATCAAATTCTTGTTTTAGTAGAAAAAAAAAAAAAATTATATTTACAACATATGTGAACCAACTACAATGCAATATTTATCATTTACCAATATATAAAGAAATAAACATGAAAACTATCTTTTTATTCATAAATTTATAAAAATTTACAAAATTATAAAGACAATTATGTAGACCAACTATAAGGAAATCTTTATTATTTACCATTTTATAAAGTTTGAATCGGTTGACAGTTAGCTAATGTTTTGCAAATCATTCACCAGCTTCATTACTTGCTCTAGTCAAGATGCTTGTTCACTCTTCATTTAAGATTTCTTCATCAGTCAGTACTTGGCAGATTTTCTAGGCATTTTTAGCAAAAATTAGCAATGATTTAAAAATTTTCAAAATTATGTTTTAAAAACCGAGTAGGAAAAGGATTAACCTATAATTAATGGAGTCTCAGGCTGTGAATTTCTATCAAGTAGCCATCCTTGATCCAAGATCACGATTATAAAAATATTGGAAAATTAAAACAAAAAGTAATCCGAGATACAAAATAATCTGAGAGGAAAATGTTCAGAAAAATCATGTGTTTATTTCAATTTTCTTGTTCTATTGTTCATAGATATTTTTATGAATAAAAAATCTTTATTCATAATTATTTATTTATACGAATAAAAAATCTTTATTCATAATTATTTATTTATACGAATAAAAAATCTTTATTCATAATTATTTATTTATACGAATAAAAAATCTTTATTCATAATTATTTATTTATACGAATAAAAAATCTTTATTCATAATTATTTATTTATACGAATAAAAAATCTTTATTCATAATTATTTATTTATACGAATAAAAAATCTTTATTCATAATTATTTATTTATACGAATAAAAAATCTTTATTCATAATTATTTATTTATACGAATAAAAAATCTTTATTCATAATTATTTATTTATACGAATAAAAAATCTTTATTCATAATTATTTATTTATACGAATAAAAAATCTTTATTCATAATTATTTATTTATACGAATAAAAAATCTTTATTCATAATTATTTATTTATACGAATAAAAAATCTTTATTCATAATTATTTATTTATACGAATAAAAAATCTTTATTCATAATTATTTATTTATACGAATAAAAAATCTTTATTCATAATTATTTATTTATACGAATAAAAAATCTTTATTCATAATTATTTATTTATACGAATAAAAAATCTTTATTCATAATTATTTATTTATACGAATAAAAAATCTTTATTCATAATTATTTATTTATACGAATAAAAAATCTTTATTCATAATTATTTATTTATACGAATAAAAAATCTTTATTCATAATTATTTATTTATACGAATAAAAAATCTTTATTCATAATTATTTATTTATACGAATAAAAAATCTTTATTCATAATTATTTATTTATACGAATAAAAAATCTTTATTCATAATTATTTATTTATACGAATAAAAAATCTTTATTCATAATTATTTATTTATACGAATAAAAAATCTTTATTCATAATTATTTATTTATACGAATAAAAAATCTTTATTCATAATTATTTATTTATACGAATAAAAAATCTTTATTCATAATTATTTATTTATACGAATAAAAAATCTTTATTCATAATTATTTATTTATACGAATAAAAAATCTTTATTCATAATTATTTATTTATACGAATAAAAAATCTTTATTCATAATTATTTATTTATACGAATAAAAAATCTTTATTCATAATTATTTATTTATACGAATAAAAAATCTTTATTCATAATTATTTATTTATACGAATAAAAAATCTTTATTCATAATTATTTATTTATACGAATAAAAAATCTTTATTCATAATTATTTATTTATACGAATAAAAAATCTTTATTCATAATTATTTATTTATACGAATAAAAAATCTTTATTCATAATTATTTATTTATACGAATAAAAAATCTTTATTCATAATTATTTATTTATACGAATAAAAAATCTTTATTCATAATTATTTATTTATACGAATAAAAAATCTTTATTCATAATTATTTATTTATACGAATAAAAAATCTTTATTCATAATTATTTATTTATACGAATAAAAAATCTTTATTCATAATTATTTATTTATACGAATAAAAAATCTTTATTCATAATTATTTATTTATACGAATAAAAAATCTTTATTCATAATTATTTATTTATACGAATAAAAAATCTTTATTCATAATTATTTATTTATACGAATAAAAAATCTTTATTCATAATTATTTATTTATACGAATAAAAAATCTTTATTCATAATTATTTATTTATACGAATAAAAAATCTTTATTCATAATTATTTATTTATACGAATAAAAAATCTTTATTCATAATTATTTATTTATACGAATAAAAAATCTTTATTCATAATTATTTATTTATACGAATAAAAAATCTTTATTCATAATTATTTATTTATACGAATAAAAAATCTTTATTCATAATTATTTATTTATACGAATAAAAAATCTTTATTCATAATTATTTATTTATACGAATAAAAAATCTTTATTCATAATTATTTATTTATACGAATAAAAAATCTTTATTCATAATTATTTATTTATACGAATAAAAAATCTTTATTCATAATTATTTATTTATACGAATAAAAAATCTTTATTCATAATTATTTATTTATACGAATAAAAAATCTTTATTCATAATTATTTATTTATACGAATAAAAAATCTTTATTCATAATTATTTATTTATACGAATAAAAAATCTTTATTCATAATTATTTATTTATACGAATAAAAAATCTTTATTCATAATTATTTATTTATACGAATAAAAAATCTTTATTCATAATTATTTATTTATACGAATAAAAAATCTTTATTCATAATTATTTATTTATACGAATAAAAAATCTTTATTCATAATTATTTATTTATACGAATAAAAAATCTTTATTCATAATTATTTATTTATACGAATAAAAAATCTTTATTCATAATTATTTATTTATACGAATAAAAAATCTTTATTCATAATTATTTATTTATACGAATAAAAAATCTTTATTCATAATTATTTATTTATACGAATAAAAAATCTTTATTCATAATTATTTATTTATACGAATAAAAAATCTTTATTCATAATTATTTATTTATACGAATAAAAAATCTTTATTCATAATTATTTATTTATACGAATAAAAAATCTTTATTCATAATTATTTATTTATACGAATAAAAAATCTTTATTCATAATTATTTATTTATACGAATAAAAAATCTTTATTCATAATTATTTATTTATACGAATAAAAAATCTTTATTCATAATTATTTATTTATACGAATAAAAAATCTTTATTCATAATTATTTATTTATACGAATAAAAAATCTTTATTCATAATTATTTATTTATACGAATAAAAAATCTTTATTCATAATTATTTATTTATACGAATAAAAAATCTTTATTCATAATTATTTATTTATACGAATAAAAAATCTTTATTCATAATTATTTATTTATACGAATAAAAAATCTTTATTCATAATTATTTATTTATACGAATAAAAAATCTTTATTCATAATTATTTATTTATACGAATAAAAAATCTTTATTCATAATTATTTATTTATACGAATAAAAAATCTTTATTCATAATTATTTATTTATACGAATAAAAAATCTTTATTCATAATTATTTATTTATACGAATAAAAAATCTTTATTCATAATTATTTATTTATACGAATAAAAAATCTTTATTCATAATTATTTATTTATACGAATAAAAAATCTTTATTCATAATTATTTATTTATACGAATAAAAAATCTTTATTCATAATTATTTATTTATACGAATAAAAAATCTTTATTCATAATTATTTATTTATACGAATAAAAAATCTTTATTCATAATTATTTATTTATACGAATAAAAAATCTTTATTCATAATTATTTATTTATACGAATAAAAAATCTTTATTCATAATTATTTATTTATACGAATAAAAAATCTTTATTCATAATTATTTATTTATACGAATAAAAAATCTTTATTCATAATTATTTATTTATACGAATAAAAAATCTTTATTCATAATTATTTATTTATACGAATAAAAAATCTTTATTCATAATTATTTATTTATACGAATAAAAAATCTTTATTCATAATTATTTATTTATACGAATAAAAAATCTTTATTCATAATTATTTATTTATACGAATAAAAAATCTTTATTCATAATTATTTATTTATACGAATAAAAAATCTTTATTCATAATTATTTATTTATACGAATAAAAAATCTTTATTCATAATTATTTATTTATACGAATAAAAAATCTTTATTCATAATTATTTATTTATACGAATAAAAAATCTTTATTCATAATTATTTATTTATACGAATAAAAAATCTTTATTCATAATTATTTATTTATACGAATAAAAAATCTTTATTCATAATTATTTATTTATACGAATAAAAAATCTTTATTCATAATTATTTATTTATACGAATAAAAAATCTTTATTCATAATTATTTATTTATACGAATAAAAAATCTTTATTCATAATTATTTATTTATACGAATAAAAAATCTTTATTCATAATTATTTATTTAAACGAATAAAAAATCTTTATTCATAATTATTTATTTATACGAATAAAAATCTTTATTCATAATTATTTATTTATATGAATAAAAATCTTTATTCATAATTATTTATAAAATGGTAAATAATAAATATTTCATTGCAATTCATTCAGATATTTTGTAAATTTTTAGAAATTTATGAATACCAAGATTTCTTTTCAAATTTATTTTTTTATAAAATGATAAGTAATAAATCTTTATAAAATTATAAATAAATATAGCATTGTATTGGTTCATATATTTTTATATTCTTTTAAATAATTATTGCTGATGGAGTCAAAGTAGTATACAGTAATAGTGTTGTCAACAGAAAAAACATACTTTTCAAACACTATTTTTTTCAGGCACAAATGATAAACTTTGCCAAAAAGTCATATTGTCATAAATTCTTTAGGATATTTACTTGGAATCTCGGAAAAAATTTATGTACAAACAATTTAGTATATTACTTATTACTTTAAATGCTATATTTAGTGGATATACATGTTTGACTAGACATCCCCATTTTTTTTTAATACTAGTAATTTAATGCCTGTGAAAATTTACACTGTTTATCCACTAAATTTAAAAATAACAAAAAAATAATATTAGATTATAAATATAAATCCATTAATCCCTTACTTTGATCTTTGCGTTCAGTAAGATGTTAAATATGCATAAAAGTTATTTTTTAATCTGCAAAAAAAATCTTAAAAAAGCCCCCAGAAATTACCATTTTTATTCCTGTTGATGAACATTGATTGTACATCCTGATTAAAATCCCTAATTTAAATAATCTTAATTTTTGTTTTGCTTTTTTAAAAAATCAAGATTAAGAACTCATCACTCAAGACTATATAACAAGTGATTTTTCTTCAAGTCTACTTAAATCATTAGTCAAAAAATAAGCAAATATAAACCTCAGATGTTTAATGACCGTTTTAAGTTTCCACTTGTTATAGCTGAGAAATTGTCCATTTGGTCAAGTGGAGTCAAGAGGCAATAATTTTCAATCCGTCTTTCTTGGACTGTAAACTTGATATCTTTCAAGAGCTTATTCAATTTCATTGGCTTTTAGCATGTATATGAAGTCTCTCTCTCTCTCTCGATTATTTCCGTGATTAACTTAGAAAAATTTGTTTTTATGGAGTTATAACAGAACCATTATAATGAGGATTAATAACATGCCTTAAATTCTTAGGGTAATATTTGAGTTATGTCGCATCTGACAATGTTAGACAAAAAAAAGAAAAAAAAAAAAAAACCTAGCGCAATTTATCCTGTGTTTTCTTTTAAGATTACATTTTCCTTTGATTCTTGCTAACTCAAACAAACACCCTCGAATAGAAGTACAAAGTTAACCCCAACTTGCACAACATCCTTCTGATGGACTGGATTATGTGATCATTGCCATACAAAAATTCAACTGAAAGAGAAAATGATGGATTGAGAATTACTAGAATTGAATTATAATGTAAACAAAGCCTTACAAAAAAGAATTTCTCAATTTCATGAGATTAAGTGTCAGGGAATAAAAGTTGTAAAAAAAAAAAAAAAAAAAAAAAAAAAAAAAAAATAGTTTTAACTAAGATTTTCTAAAAGAATTTTATTCATTTTGGAATAAGTCCTAAGTTTCATTAAAAATATGACAATTATATGATTTATTGCAAGAATTTCCAAAAGAATGGTTTTCACCACAAAAAGACATTCATATTTCCCATACAAATTTATGGTCTCATATTGATGCCATAAAAACAAAATCTTTAATCAAAATTTTTGAAAGGATTTTAAAAAAATAACTATTACATAAAAAAATCCTTTGGTCACTGCTCAAAGATTGTGATGATAAAACTGTGTTTTTATTAAGCTTTGGGCATTTTTTCATCAGGTATGCTCATTTTATGGTGAATGTTTGGCAGTACCTATATATATATATATATATATTTTTGTGTATTTAGGCAGCAATCCTTCTTTCTTGCACATTTCATTAAAAACGACTGACAAGGTGCTTTTATTTAGTTTTAAAACTAAATAAAAGCACCTTGTCAGTCGTTTTTAATGAAATGTGCATGCATATATATATATATATATATATATATATATATAACCCAAACACAAAAAAAAAAAAATTAAGTTTCAGTGTCTCTCCAATTTATTTACATGCGCAGTTATATCAATGGAAATATCACTTTAGTCCAATGAAGTTACAAAGGATGAAACGCATCAGATGAAAAAACTTTTCCACTTTATCAATAATTTTCCAAACATTGTTCTGATATATAAAAATTTATATATTATTTTCTCACACACACATTATATATATATATATATATATATATATATATATATATATATATATATATATATATATATATATATATGATAGCTACAACTCAATTTCAAGAAATGCCACCATTTGTGACATCTTCAAACAGAATGGATGTGGATTTTTAATCCTGATTGGGTCTTACATTTTCGTATGCAGATGGGGCAACATTGGGCATCTTTTGCTGTAGTTATTACATTAATATTTCGGTAAACTTTCAAATATTGTTTTAGTCCACCACCTGAAATGCATTCTCTTTTTACACTCTCTGTAAAAATGTCTCATAACATGTTGTGAAGGACTTTTTGATTATTTTTTTAGGTTTGCCCTATTTAGACAGATGCAACCAAATTCATTATGCATTAGATAAAATTCTGTAGCAACATTTTCAAAGAAAATAACATTATGTGAGTGGGGTGCACACACACACACAAATTGTATTTTTATTGGTTGTATTGTACATTCAGCTGAATAAAGCTTCTCACCTCCCCATTCAGCAGAAAACAAACAAACAAAAAAAAAAAACACTTGTCCATCTTTTTACTAGAGTTTTTATGCATAGAAAAAAAAAAAAAAAAAAAAAAAAAAAAAGGAGAAATCTCTAGAGAAATGCCCTATTAATATTTTAAAATGACCACACTTTAGCATAATTATTGACAGAGTTTAGGAAATTTTGAAGTGAATGATAGGTACAAAGTTCAATGCCCACTGACACAGGGTCATATGGATATCTATAGAACGTGTACTTTGTTTGATTTTGTCATATATCTAATGATATGGTTTCTTAATTAACATGCAGAAATCTATGTCAAGGAGATTTTTAAAAACTGTAACATAAATAATCACCCAATAATCAATATTTTTTAAAAACGCTCATGTAAGAAAACTAATTAAATTAAGAACACAATTTTTATAAGAACACTTGACTTAAAATTTGAATATGACTATTTTTGCTGTTTTTAAAACACAAACTCTTTGAAACCATTACCAATGATGTCAAAGAAAATGTATCTGTGTACACTTATTTTTGGCCAACAGAGCTGCCTTCAGCAAGACTGTATAATTTAAAATTGTCTGAATCTAAGGAGCAAGGGATCTAAAAAATTCTGTCTGAATCTCTGGGAAAAGGACTTATTATTTACATTATATACAGACTCACTAATATCCTCACCTTTTTTGTTATTATCACAATACTTCAGCCATTGTGTTTTCTAGCCCTTTTCAGGTGTCTGTTGAGTAAACTTTGAAGAATTTAAAACTGAACTCTTTATTTAATCTAATTTTAGAGATATCTCATTTTTTTTAATCTACCATCTTACATTAAATAAAGGGTTTTGTTCAAAATTTGAACTGAGGAACTTTATGAAGGTAAATATAGAAATTTTATTGAGAAACCTATATTTATACACATAGAAAAAAAATAACACTGTGAATTCAAATTTAGAGAACATTCTAAAATATTAAAAATTCTCCAAATGTCAAGGAAAGAAAACTATGGAGGACCCTAAGTGATATAACATTTTTGACATGTTAAACAAAAGTAAATTAATGTTATTATTATTATTATTATTGATTTTTAAAAAGTTATGAGTTAACCATCTTTTAAATCTTTATGCTTGCACATGAATATGTTGGCTTGAGAAAGGAACATTTCTTTTAAGAAAGGAGATATTTGAAAAAATTCAGGGTAGATGTTTATGTTTGGGCTAGTACTATTAATGCACTTTTCAGAAAATTTTGTTTTCACATGCTTTGATAAAGTTCCTTTAGGAACAAAATGCATGAGCATAAAAGATTTTCGCCATGTCATTTCTTTATATATATATATATATATATATATATATAAGTTACATTAAAAACAATTGACGAGGTACTGAAGTTTATTTACTTTCCTTATTGGACCATAGTGCCATCAGACAACACATTAATAAGCAGCATCAGGATCATAGTAACATAATACAGCTGCTCACACACAATACCAAAATACTAGAAAAATCAAATAGTAAAAATAGACTTATGCTCCTTAAAGCAATATTCATACAACAAAAACAACCATCCATAAATAAAAAACAATTATAACTTAAGAGACCACATCCTCAAATGTGTGTGTATATATATATATATATATATATATAAATACACACACAGACATCTCACTTTCCTGGTCACAACATTCACCATTTCTATGAAACTCACTATTTATCTCTACCTACCCTGATGACTAAAAATTGAAAGCTTGAACCATATTTTTAGTACTTTTCTTCCAAATTGAACTTCAGACAAAATTTTCTCCTTGTCTAAGAAAGATTATTCATAATTTTGAAAAGTCAATCATTAAAATTAACTGACACAAAATGTTTGTTCTGTTTAATAATATTTGCCTTGAAGAACATTTGCTACATAAATAAAAAATATATATATTATTTCAAAATATGTTTGCATTACGACACAGAAATTACTATGTTTCAGAACTAAAAATTTAAATTTAAATTTTTGTTCCATATCGCTTGAAAATTGAACAAAGAGTTTAATTTTTAGTTCCAAAACATAGTAATTTCTGTGTCACGATGAAAACATATTTTTAAATAATATTATAATATTATGCTCTATTTTGTATAAATAAATGCTAAAGAACTGTGGATTATTAATCTGATTGTTCTTTCTCATTATTTTGAGAGATATATATATATATATTAGAAAGAGATTACGATAGATACAGGAGAGATTATATATAATTATACAATGTTTTAAATTTGTAGGTTCACATTATAAATGTAACCATGAGTAAGTTTTAAAGAGAAGAGGAACTATAAAGTAATTGTTTCTAACAATCAGAAAGAAACTGAAATTTGTAGGACCCATGAAGGCTTGAAGAATTTAACACTCACAGGAAATAGATCAAAGGCAAGAGAAATGGGGAAAAACCAACAAGTAACCTATTTGACAAGGTTGAACAAATGAATGGAGAAATTAATACTTGGACATGAAATGAAGAGAAAAATTGAAGTCATTCAAACTCTTTTCAATTGTTCAAATTAAAGCCAGTCTAACATTTCATCTCAGACAAGTATTTTGAGAATTTAGAGAAACTATGCACATTGTTCAAAATTTCAATTTCAAGCACCAAAGCAATGATAAGTTTGACAAATGTTTACGTTGGTTGCACTTTCAACCGAAAGCTACACTTGCATCTACTTTAATCCAGATTTGAGAGTCAGCAGCAGATAAACACAAGGCCAGCCAAAAATTTACATTTTTTTCATAAAAAAATAACCTGAACAAAACCTTGAACAAAATGTCTGAAAATATTATTTAATGATATAAATGTCAAATTTCTTTCAGAAAATTACTTTTTTCTTTATACTTTTTTTCTAACTTAGGTATTCAATAATCAAAAGTTTTGAATTATATGAACATTTTTTTTAATCTCTATTCCACAATATTCAGATATTCGAGGAAGTATGGTCATGAAGGAGCAATATTGCCGAGAGCCACTAAATACAGGTAGCTGTAGAGAACCATGCCTACCCATATCAAGATGGCACACTGAAAGAAAGGTTTTCATGAGTATTGCATGGCTTTTCTCTTTTCTTAGCTAAGTTCAAATTTAAGTCTAAACGATAGCAAAAGTGATCTCTTATATAACAATAATTTGTGTAGCATGTGTCTCAACCCATATCATACTAGTGTGACATCAGAAAAGCATCAACAGCCTGGCCTGACAAATAACTTCCTGGCTACCAAGTGCAAATCTGCACTAGACAGGATACCAGTGGCTGCCCCAACATGTGAACATGTGATGGATATACATGGGAAAGAACTGTATGATATATAAAAACCCACCACAGAGAGAAAAGACAGTCTCTCTTGGATATCATACATAAAAATGTAAGGTCTACATTTGGAAAATGGCCTGGAAATACTTACTTACTCTCTCACACACACATACACACAAGCTGACAGTAACTGATGAAGTCCAGAGTTGAATAAAATGATTTATGTACGAGAGATTAAGTCTTGTGTTTTCATTAGTCTGAATGACAATACTTTGTTATAGTTTTATCCTTACAAGTAATAGACAGTGAGCTTGATGCTTACTTAGTGTTAAAAAATGTAGCCATGTGCTAAAGTTACATAATTCCAATACTTAACATCATCTGGAAGATAGCTATCTTTGTTATTTATTTACCTGTAGCCTGTAGTCCTCATCTTTGTTATTTATTTACATGTAGCCTGGTGTCCTCATCTTTGTTACTTATTTACATGTAGCCTGGTGTCCTCATCTTTGTTACTTATTTACATGTAGCCTGGTGTCCTCATCTTTGTTACTTATTTACATGTAGCCTGGTGTCCTCATCTTTGTTATTATTATCACAACATTTTGACCATTGTGTCTTCCAGCTATTTTCAGGTATTTATCAATCTCTGTAACCTTCAAAGAAATTCAAGCTGAACCCTTTATTTAATCTACGGGGATAACAGTTCTCACTCCACTGTCCATGTCTCAGGATATCTCCTTGCCATTTAGTACTGCTCAGTTATTGCTTGTCTTGTTTCAGCTGAATCCGAGTCTTTACTACCTGGCTCAGTGATTGAACTCACAATCACTATATCACCAAATTCACACTATAATCCAGCAGTCCCCAATGTTTTTGCACCATGGACCAGTGTCATGTGGGTCCAGTGGTTGGGAACACTGTTTTAATCCATTATGTTATTGTCACCAAATTCACAATTTAATCTACTACGCTATTTTTTTTCAAACACTTAAATGCAATCGGTCAATTCTGATACTAGTAAAATCTATGAAATATGACTAGATCTTTAGAAAAATATATATTAAAAAAAGAAAAAGAAAGAACAGTAATAAGCTGCCTTAAAACTTAAACAAAACCTTTAAGGAACACAAAGTAAAATTTACCTCAATGTATACAGATGGTAGGGATGGTCGTATTCGTTATAAAAATTCCCCAATGAATCACCTGGCTTCACATATGACTCATCAGAAGTAACCTAACAACATTGAAATATTTGTTATCACTGTTTGCTATCATTCCAAGCCAGTAATTATCAGATGTATTTTTCAACTAAAAATGGACAATTACTTGAAATAAATAAAACGTGTCCAACTGAACAATCAACTCTTTTATTCTTATCAGAATTTATTTATTTTTTCAGTTTCACTCTTGCAAATAAAACCACCCACTAAAAATCAGCAGAAAGTGTTGTTTACTTAAAAAAAAAAGAAAAAAAGAGAAGAAAAAAAAAAAAAAGAATCCATTTATAAATTAATTAATAATAAAAGAGAAACAATTTCAAACCAAAAAGAATTTTAAAAAATAAATAAAAATGAAAATAAAAAAGGAAGATTAAAAGAAATGGGGCAATCAAATGGTGTTGAAAAAAAATAAATAAATAAAACTAAGAAATGTTTATAATTTCACTTCAGCAAAATAAAGAGAAACTAAATTATTTCAAAACAAAATGACTGTTCAAGAGTCAATGTTTACAGATAGGTACCTCCAAAGAAAAGCAATACCTAAAGTTTTAAATGCATTTTTGAAAATGAAAATCTTTCTTGAAGATTTTATTTTAGTTTTAATTTCAAGCTAATACATCAAATTTATTATTTCTAGTAAGCAAATTATTATATTTTGCTGTATTTCAAACCAAATTTCAATTGATTGTAATGATTTTTTAAAAAATTATTAAAATTGCTAAAAATCAGCCATATTAGCAAATCTGTCAACAATATGATTCTCTTTATTAAAAAAATCTTTCAAAAATAAAATAAGTTTTTCTGAAATTTTACTTAAAGAAGATTAGCTGATTTAAAGTTTAATTAATCTGATTTGAAACAAATATTACTTTAACTTAAAAATATCAGAGAAAATCATTTTTAACATGGAGGTGGGTGTTTTTATGAGATGTTGCCAATTTTCTTGAGAGACTTATATTTGGCAATTTTTTCTACAGGGGCCATAACTGTAAAAATTACTTGAATATAACAGGAGCTCCTTTTTAATATTTAATACTATTTTTTAACTACCTAGTAATCTTAAAAATTTAAGAAAATATTCTATGTGATATAATATTTTGTTGAATTTTAGGTACTTTGGCTTTATAATCTTACTTGCTGAGGAAATGTTAGAAAATTACCAATAAATTTTTAATTTACTATCATCACCCCTCTTATTTTCTGGTAATGTTGCATATGGACATTCGTATTTACAAAATTCGGTACATTTATACACAAACACAAAAAATACAAAATTCTGGGAGAAGTGGGTGGGCACTAAAATGTAATAAGCTTTTCCATTTATGATTAGTAAATATAGTTTTCACTTAATAATAATATTACCTAATTGCCACAAATACAGAATTTTAAAAGATTTAAAATTAGAATTTTTAAAAAAATGAAAATTTTTGTAAAAATTCATTATTCATGGGAAAAAAATTTTTTCTTAAAACTATAATGTCTATAATATATTTTATACATAAAGGCAATTAAAAGCTTTTCTAATTAAATAATGTCTTAGTTTTATTGCATTTTTTATTTTATAATTCAGAGTATATTTTCCATCATTGGGAATACTGTTTTATAAAAAGAATTGATGATTTAAATTCTCCAAGGACTTGTGCTTATATCTAATATAACCATTAAGCACAAAAAAAATGATTTTCTCAAAATTTCATAAAATTAAATAAGTGGTAGGAGTAACAGATTTACAAAAACATTTTTACCAAGTTAAATTTGTTTACAGAACAGATGCCTATCTCTCTGTTTATTAAAAGCAAATTCATTTTTGGTGCAGGTCAGTTGGCTTGAGCTAAAAGATCTTTAACAGCCAAAAATTGTCCAATCTTATGTACCAATATGCTTTTTTTTCCTAACATGCTAAGGAGTAATAGGCTACCTACACCAATTTATAATTCATACATGATCAGTAGAATGTTGACTGAACATTCATAATAATGTTAAAGGCCAAGTGAATGACAAAATGGGAAAAAAAACCTCTGAGTGACACGTTTCATTCTGAGAAGGAACTTCTTCCGACTAATAATTTTTCTTGTTGGAATCAATCTTACATATAAAAAAGTAGCAGGGTGGGGGAGAAATACAGCTAATGATGGTTACAGTTTGCATCAAAACATTAAAGATACAGGGATGCTCAGCTGTAAATTTTGACGTTCAATGCATCTAGATGTTAATGTAACCTACCTTATTCAGTCAATTGCTTTTGTTTTTTATTTTATATGATTTTTAATTATTCTTCATTATCAAAAATATAATAAATATATTTTTTTAAAATTATCTTCATTTTTCAAACAATGTTACAAAATCAAAATAACAAATAAGCAAACCTATCAAAAATAATAAATATATATTTGTTAAGAAGTAATAAAATTAAAAATTATAAGTGGTACTATTTAAATATGGTGGTCCATTTGTAATAATTAGGTAAAATTTGAGAGAGAATAATTTTTATAGATTAGCATTCCAAAGATCTTCACCAAACCATTGTGTCAAAACAAAAACATTGATTTTTATTATTTAGAAGCAGGGCCTGTTGATGATATCAATAGTGGTTAAACTGATCGCTGTCTTTTTACAGTTATTGGATTTAGCTGATATTTGCATATGTCAAGTTTTAAACTGTGTTTACATCACTGATATCTGCACTTTTTTAATTTTCTGAATTTTTTTAAAACTTTTTTTGTGGGCTGAGATTTTTTCAGAAGCACATACACAAACATTGGGGGATAATAATTATTTATCTTAAATGAAGAATAAGCAGATATGTAAATTTTTTTTCTTTAATTAAAAATGTAAATATCCATACTTTATTTAAATGAAATCTTTTTTGAAAAAAAAAAAAAAAAAAATGTTTTCAAATGCAGAACAGCTAAATTTAGATTACTAGAGTGCTTTTATAGTGTCTCCAGAATCCACTAGGAGTCTATATGTTCAAAAAGAAAAAAAAAAAAGAAAAAAAAAAAGAAAAAAAAAAAAAAGATTGTAGGTGATATTGACTAGTGCATGTATGAGGAAGTTTTAAAAAGTTCACAAACTAATCAAGACAAAAAAAATTCTGACGTTTTGGTAGATTTTGAGAATTGAGTCTAGACAAAAACTCTTAGATCATCCGGTTAGGTTCAATGGAAAAGTTTTATCAAAATTTAGATTCCAAGAAAAAGTTAGATAATTGCATCACTACATTTCTAAACCTTAAAGAAATATTAGACTTAAAATTTTCTCAAGCATTTAAACAAGATTTTAAAGGTTTTCTTATATGTTCAGCATCAATATAAACGAGACATTTATGAATACAATTTATTTTTTTGTCTCTTATACAAAAAATTTACAAACAGTACAATATCATGACTTAAGAAATTTAGACAAAGATCTGTTAAGATATTTATTTTGTTGATTTCTTTCAGTAGACACATATTTAATGAAAAAGTATATCAATAAAAATTCCATCAATCAAGTCTTAAATTTTGTGTATGGATTTATGTTAATAAAATAACTCCTTCCACTACCAAGTGACACACAGCCCAGTTCAGGGTTGGTTTTTTGGTTTAAAGTTTATATCAGCCACTATGGGTTATTTAATGCCAAAATTTAAATATTTTGAATGCAACTGCATGCCTTGAATTACACTAAAATGTATTGTCGGTCATTTTACTATAAATAAGTACTGTTAGTCATCTTACTATATAAAAATATATTGCTGGTATTTTTACTATAAAAATGTATTTTTATACTTTCATAGTGTTTGGGGATTAACTATTTGCCCATAGCTGGGGCTCTAAAACAGGGTAGATCTGGGAATAACACCAATTAACAGGTGGTTCCATGCTCCTCAAAACCTCCAAAGCAATCAGAGACCTTGCTGCTGGATGTAGTTTATTGTGACCTCACAATTATTACTATATCAGCAAATTCACAAAGCAATGCTTTCTTCATCCATTAGGCTATTGTGTAAGGCTCCAAGTTCCTCCACAGAGAATTGTTCTACAGGACAATAGTGGATTTAAAAAGAATTTGTTCATGAATTTGGTGACATAGTAATTGTGAGTTTGGAGAGGGGGTAGGTAGCGTGTACTTGTACTCAGTGGAAACAGAATGAGCAATAACTGAGCAGTATTTAATACTGCTCAGTTATTGCTCACTGCACTCTGTTTTAAAAATAAGAAGTAGACGAATATCCGCAAACATGGGCAGTGGAACAAGAACAATCTACTCCTGTAGAAGGGTTCAGTTCGGGTTTTTCTGTACGTTACTCGTATCGATATACTTCTGATGAAGGCAGGAGGGCACAATAGTACGTATAATATTAATAACAATAATAATAACAACAACAACAACAAAAATGAGGACAATAGTCTCTGAATGTAAATAAATAATTGGTTAGAGAAATGACAAAGTACATGAGAAAAGTAAAAACCTGGTAAATTGATTAGTAAAAAAAAAAGTAAACATTTAAAAATTTTTTTTGTTAATATGCACATTTTGAAACTGAAAGAAATGTAATAATAATAATAATAACCATTGTTGAAACTAATTAAAAAATAAATTTAAAACAACTTTAAACTAAACATTACCTATGATTTAAGTAAAAAAAAAAAAAAAAACACATTAGAAATTGATTTTCGTTAGATTTGTTTAGTCTGGAATTTTACCGTATTTGCAAAGTTCCTTCTCTAAGCGGATTAATTTTTTTTTATCCATAATTTTTTTTTAAATGAGTACGCCATCAGTCTGTTGTCAAAAAAGATACTTTTTTTTTTTTTTAGATGTGAAGTAAAATTTTTCTAAATCATGTTTCTTAGAACTTGAATATTTTCCCTAATCGTGAATGCAATCTCTGACTTTTATTTTTTTCCAATTTGAAAGAGAAAAAAAAATGATGAATAAAGAAATGATGGAATATTTTAATTTTTCCTTTCAAAAATGACTCGGTCACTACACAGAAATTCTCTTCTGATTAAAAAAAGAAAAAATCCAAACTTGTTCTGTTCACGATTTAAAATTAAATAGCGAAAGAAAGAGAAAGTAAAGATCCGAATTAAGCACTAAATTGTGGTTCTTTAAATGTTTTTTGGTTAAAAAAGAAATATAAAATTTCCCCAAATACTCCCTGGTTTTACAACACTAGTAGTAATCAATGCCAATATTAAAATCCCTTCCTATCAATTTAGTAACGCGTTAAGGATCGCAAGGAAACTTTAACGCAAACCAAGCCTCTTTCTTTTTCATGACTATTTTTTTTTTTTTTTTGCTAAAGCTGAAAGGCGCCACAAGGCTAAACAATATGCAGTCTCCCTTTTTTATCTTTTTGTGAATGTTATTGTTTTCATTTTTGTATTAACAAAATAAAATGCTTTCAATACCGTCGAGTGATGAAAAGAAAATTACTAGGATTATTTATTCGGCTATTCAATTTATTTAGAGAAGTACAGCACGAGATAGTGGGTTGCATTTTTGTCCCCCAAGAACCCAGAAAACAAAAGTGGGTTGAAAAAAGTGTGGGGGAACACCAGCCCTTCTCACATGTCCTGATGACAATCTTGTCAATGATAACAATGGCCAATTGTCTGTCCACTGGATAATGTTAATAAAATGAGTGTGTCTTGGGAGGAGGTATTGTTCTGGTTGATGTGTAAAATTAAATTTGTAAAAAGAAAAACGAAGAATTTTTGCAGACATGACAAGTGATTGCTCATCTCACTGGCATTAAAGTACTTAAAAATTAATGAATGAATTTAAGTTTTTTTTACTACATGTGTGATTGGGCTGTTGCTCATTTGGTAAACAAACACTCTTTAAAGAGAATCTTGTTTTGAGAATTAGAGAAACGTATCGCCGACTTTAGCAACCAAAAACATTTTTGCATATCAAATATTGAATTACATCCTTTATAAGTTTTTAGTTTATTTTACCTACGCTCATAATGTGGCCAGACTTTACTTTGGAAAAACCAAAATAAATCAATAAATTTATTGTAGAATAAATAATTTTTTTATTGAGATTAGTTGTTAATTTATAATAGAGAAATTAATTACCATTTCGCATTTTAATTTAAATTATTTCTTTTTTTTTCTTTTGTTCTTTTTTTTTATTTTTTTATTTCGCACGCAAAACTTTCAGGTCCAAAAGAAGTGGGTTCAATCTTTTTTGTGTGTTAATTTTTATTTAATTATTTTCTTTCGTTTTTGGTCACAAAATGTTAATATTTTTCAGATTAGTTTTTTTATTTACGTGAAAAATAGGCATTCCTCGAATATGAGGCGAGGTAAAGCAATCTCAGGAAGGCAATCCAGTGAAAATTGTTTCGGATGCTAAACTAGAGTTGAACTTGAGAGTTTAAATGGGTTTTTTTTTGTTTATAAAACAATAAAATATGGTGGAACTAAAGAGCAGCATTCACTATGAAAATGTCGATTTAAATGAGTTTGTTATGTGTTATTTTAATTCTGTAGATTCAACTAGTACCGTCAGCGGAGAAACAAAAGCAGCCGATACAGCGAGATGGAGGAGGAAGATCTATTAGACAACCTCTTGTCTCGCAGAATGAAGCCAGAAAAAAAAAAGAACTGTTACTCCCTCCCTTTTACAATCGATGAGGCAAAGCATGTCTGTCCCGTATGGACTTCTCTCACTATCTGACAGGTTGTATCAGACATGGAAGACCCTTCTGAATTTCGTTCGTCAAGCAACATAATAATGATGATGATAATGATATAATATTAATAATAGTTATTATAATAAACTGACCTTGCTTCTCCCCCCCACTTTTTCTTATCAGAGAAAATAATATTTTAGGGGCAAACATACATTATGTCATTACAGGTCCCACTAAAAATCTTACCCATGGACAACCAAAAATATTTTAAAATTGGAAGCTGAATATAAAAACAGTCTAAAAACTAAATAAATTTTTATCTCTATGTCTCCCTCTCTTTACAAATAAATAACGCCTATCAAAATACGGACAAAGTACTTACTAGAATTATGTTTTAACGTATTTTAAGGTGAGCAGAATTTTTATCAAGAAAGCGCTCAATAGCGCACTAGAACGACAATTTCAATTAATTTTTAGTCGTTCTTCTCTAATATTGATCGTTTTCTTCACAAAAAATCTGCTCACCTTAAAATATGTTAAATAATAATTATCCACATCTACAACGTTGGAGTGAATTCAAACCGAAAAAAAACCACCTGTTTTTCATTTTTGTTTTGTCATTCAATAAAAATAAAAACAATTAAATTTGGCAGTTCCTTTTATTTTTAACTACTTCATCAAAAAAAAAAAAAAAAATTAAAACACTATCCAAAAGAAATAAATGTTCCATTCATTATCTTTATTCCTGGTATAAAAATGCAATTAAAACAGAAAATTCGCAAGACAACGATGTATTGTACTTTTCATTCGCAGAATAGCCATACCGAAAACGAAAAAGTACATCGCGCACGCTGCATGTCCTACGGATGGTCCGAGGAATCATAAATAAGCTTTTTTTTTATGATAATTAACCATCCTGTTAAACTAATAATATAACAACTGCTTGCTTTTTATATAAATTTTATATCGTGAAGACACTTTGTTTTTTATTCAACAACAATAAGCCAGTCTGAGATCATAAAAAAAAATTTTTAGGAATAAAAATTTCTAATAAAATAAAATAAAAGGAGAAAACACTTTTTAGGGAAAAAAAATAAACAATTAAAACTTTTTTTTTGTAAAAGTATCAATACATACAATAATCATTTGAAAAACCCCTCCATTGGTTGGTAGTACTAGTACACTAGTGTTCTGTCCAAGCTACGGTAGCGTAGTAGACATAAGTATTTTTTATGATAGTTAGTCTCACGTTTGTTTGGATAGTGTTGATTCTTTGTACCGCTCTAAATAATTTCCGCACAGTAATAAAAACATAACACTGAATGACATCTCTCACAATTTTGTTTAACTAGCCTCATATTTTGACCCCTCCTTTCAATAACTTTTTCCATAATTAAAAATCGAAATTTAATCTTCGTGAAGAATACAAAAATTAATAAAATTTGGGATTATCTGGCTTGACTTTAAAAAAAAATATCTGCATTTTTTTTAGTTGCTATAATTGAAACAAAAACATTATATTGTATTTCGGACGTTATTTTTCGTTTTACTTTTTTTTTATGAATGACCTTTCTTTTCAAATCTAAAGCAGAACAGAATATGAGGCTAGCTAAATAAATCAAGGGAAGTAATTCATGGCGTGCTATGCGAAATTAGTTTAGAGCTGTAAAAATCAATCATCATCCAATGATGGCAGATTTCTGACTTTAGGGTTACGTAAGGTTATTTATGGGTTAACTTTACATTTTTAAAAACTTTAATGAAGATCGAAGTTCAGGTTCGAGCCCTGCGGCTTTGGAAAACTGTTTTTCTCCATACTCGACGACAATATAAGAAATTCTGTTTATGTGGAGCCGGGTAAGTATATTTACCAAAAAAAAAAAAATAAATAAAAATGTTTATCTATGTTTTCTGTTTTCAAAGCATTTTTCTAAGTCTGGAAAATAAGTTCATCAGGTTTTTTTGTTTGTTTGTTTTTTTAATTCTCTAGCTAGCCAAAGACAGGTACCGGATGAGTGAAGCTCATTATCACAAAAAAAAAAAAAAAAAAAAAAAAAAAAAAAAAAAAACACCACCAGACAGAAAAACATGACTTCAAAGAGAAAATTCTTTTTTACTTTGGTTGGAGCTGCTATGGTCAGTTGCGTGCATTAAAAATTCGCAATATAAAAAAAAACAATTAAATTATTAACTTTATTATTATTATTAACCATTTTTTTTAATCAAATTTCGGGTGTAACACATTTTTACAAGTGCCAGTCGACCCAGTGTGTAAAAAATAAAATAAAAATAATTACTTATTTTTCGTGGGTTAAAGAAAGAATACGTTTTTTTAAAAATTATTATTAAATGTCCCTTTGCAGTAGATTTAACAGATTTTACAAGAATGCAAATGAATTTAACAAAACTTAAGGTTTGATTGTAATGTAGCATCTTTCGAGGATCGAACTTGAACTGGCGACGTTTAAAGATGTGATAGCAATAAAGTGGTCAATTGAGTACTGTCAAAAATCTGCAATGCTCTTCTACTGAAACCATGAAACGGTATTTTTTACTGCACAGTTGAATATCCGTAGTAGTAGTAATTTGAAAACGGCTCCAATATTAATTTGCTTCCAGAGGGTACCACCAAAATAAAGGAGCTTTCTAACATCTACAATGCAAAACTAAAAACAAAACACCTTTTGCAGCAGGAAAAAAAATTTGAAATCAACAACACCCAAACGTACAAATGTTCTTTTCATTATATACTAAATGACTTGGTTTCATTTTCAATACTTACCTGAGATTTTTTCCTATTCAGCTCATCATCCGTTGGTAAGAGCGAGAGAAGTCCGTTCCTTTGGACAATAATAATAATAATTGCAACAATAATGACGGAAGGATCGTAAGAAGACTAGTAGGAATAACAGAGCGGACTTGAGTTGCTTGGGTTTCTTCTTCTTTCTCTTCTCCCCGACTCACATGATTCTCATGCTGTCGCTCTTTCTTGAGCGACATGACTAGTCGCTTGACAGGTGCTGCTACTGCCAGCCTCGTTATCAGTTTGACAGTGTTATCGACTAGTTGTGGATGATCTTGGCTTAACACTTCGCGTGTACGCGTCTGAAAACACGTGTTTACTTGTGTGTTATTTATTTATTCTCTTCTTATTTATTTATCCAATTCATTCAATTTGTTTACATCTATCTACCTATCTATTTCAGTATGGTCTTTATCTATCTATCAGATGATCTCCCTGGTAAGTTTTTATTTGAAAAATATGACAGATAAAAAAATTCTGATTGTAAGGAGTATCATCATTGTCAGCTCCATGATCAGGTGTGGTCATCTGGTTGCTGCCCAGCTGAGCGCCTGACCAGTTCATTCTACATATCTGGGTTCAAAGTTGGAGGTATTCAGTGTCTTGTGCAAGTAGATCTGGTGGAGCCCATCCCTCTCCAGGTCAAACCACAGCCAATGTCCTCCAACTTGAAGGCTCACCTTGGTCACAGACACATGGCCATTGAATTCACCTAGTTGTTGACTTCAGTCTAGGAAGCCCAACGATGTCATGTCATCACCGCACTGGCTGTATACAGAGCTGTGAAGCCCAGTATGCTCCTTTGTGCTAAATGGCCATTAACCCTACAAGAAGGTTCATCTGCCCTTTGATTGGTCTTGTGAGGTGTCATGCCACTTTCCTTACCAGAAAAGCCTAGGGGAGTGACTGGTTTAGTGGCTGATGACCTGACCATGCTGCAAGTATTACTTAGTCATATTCACCTCCACTCGACCCCCACATATCATCCTGTTGGAGAACTCAACAGCAGCAAGAGGCTATGCAGAGACCGAAAATGGTACTTCAAGAATCAGTTGAAAACATCCCTGACACAGGCCAACATCAACCCTGAGACCTGGGAAACTGTTGCTGCAAATCGATCTTCCTGGTGTAGGACCATCTGAGGTGTGTGTGTGTGTGGGGGGGACTTTCAAGTCCAACCATCAACATGAAGAGGATCTGCGACATGCTGTCAGGAGGGTTCGACTAGCTCAGCCATGTCCACCAGCCTCACTCCTTTGTGACTCCTGCTCATGATTCTTTAGGAGTAGGCTGGGCCCTCACAGTCATCTCCGTCACCGCCACCAGAGAGGTGAAAAGGAATAAGGATGACAATCCCACTGCGAGTGAGTGCCAGCAACTGAGTTCCATGGTACTTGTAGCACTCGTATTATTTCATTTTTACTGTTATATGCTCGGAAAATTTGGACATTTTTTTTAATCTCTGCCCACTTCAATCACCTGCTTAGCTTTGAATCAATTTTTTACACTAGAGAAATGCATTTGATGATTTTCTTTTAAATGATGTGTCCCTTCATGATGTAAATGATCATGGCTCTCTGCAGATCTTCTTTTATGAACCCATGTATAGATAATCGTTCTCCATAACTTCTTATCCTGTATAGCTCTTAGTAACATTTGCTTTTTACTATTGTAGCAGAAAAACACAATTTACACATAGTTAAAGATAACAAATTAAAGCCAAATTTATATAATTATTAGAAAACATATCTCTAACTACACACCAATTTTCATCTAGCTAAGTCACACACTCTACTTGAAAACAAATTTTAAAACAAACACAAGTATACCAGAGTGCTGGCCATTATCGACGTGACTCTTGCTTGCCACTGATGTCTACAGCTATGTCCATGTGTTTCTCTTATATAGGCTATAAGAGAAGTCAGACACTGGGAGAGAGAGCAGAGCGAGTGACTGCACACAAGCAGTCAGCTGGCTTAAGCATACTCCTTTTTAATGGTCATATTTCACACCTTGTACACCATACATTTGAACACTACACTATGCCACTTACCAGAGATATTTTCATATCTTGTAAATGAAAATAAATCTTTGGTCATTTCTCCAAACCAGTGTCCTCATTATGTGTCCTAGAAATTACAGTTATTTCTGAATTTAATTAAGTGTCCTTTTTGTTTCTAGTTTCCTTAAAACTTCCTTTAAAAGTTTCCTCTTCATCTGAGAGGAAATTGTTCAGCATTCACTACCATATTTATTTTTAATCATTTCACCTCAAGCAAGGCAATAATGCCACTAAGACACAAGAGATTACTGAGAGTAAAAGAGAATGAGAAGACTTTAGAAGGCGCTGGAAACCCAATCCTAAACAGGAAACAAGGTATAAGCCTCTATTCCTGTTCAATAGACAGGGAAGGAGCGTGAACCAGGTGATAGGCAAACATATCTACTTTTATTAAAATTTATAATGACTATTATTATTTTCACTATTTACATTATTCGGACTATTGTCCTCATCTTTGTCACCATGTTTATCACAATGTTTCCTTGAGGACACATGGCACAGTGGATAAAGGCGTTAGTTAGATCCAGTGACAGGACCCAAAGAGTGTGAGTTCAATACCTGGTTAAGGCAGTGGAGAACTTTCAGAGGGGAATTAACAGGAGATAACTGACATCCATTAGACATGGCATGTGGAACTGGAACAGTCTACCCCAGTGAGTGAAATAAAGGGTTCAGTTCAACAGTCCAACCCCCTGAAGAAGGCCGGATCGTACAACAGCCGAAACGTGATAAACATGGTGACAAAGATGAGGACAATAGTCCGAATAATGTAAATAGTGTACATAATATCTCATCTCAGAAATATATACAGATATTATTATTTTATTACTAATTTTACTCTATCTTACTTTTACTTTTGTGGAAAAATGAAATAAAACCAATAAAATAATAATAAAGAATAAAAATAAATAAATTCATTTACCCATGATGTGAGTTATAAAGAAACCAGAAAGGGTTTCTGGTCACATGTGTGATTTTATGACCTCAATTCCAGAAAGGACAGAACCTTTCTCTTTTTTTGACTTTTCAACGAGACCATTCGGACAAGTTTTTCAGCAGCCCTACTCATGTAGTAGAGATTAGGCCACCCCAACTCAACGCAAGGCTGACTTGAGCTTGATCATCTTTACCTGTTCTTAACCTTATTTCCCATAAATTATTTCTGAACCAAAAAGGAAAACGGACATACTTGTGACACATTTAACTTTGTTTCAATACAGTCAACATAAAAGGAATAAATTTCTGTAGCAGAAACTCAAAGTTTTTGCATGCTTCTTCTATCTTCTTTGTTTAAATAATGAACACGTACCTTCATCTAAAATATACACAAAACCAACAAGCCTATTTAACATCCACACTTTTAATCACCACACTGTGGATCAAATATTCTTCAGATGCAAATTGGATTCTGGCAAGACTTGTGCTTGCATCCCATATGTTAGAAACTTGTCTCAAAGTGTGAGGTCAAGTGTCATTAGAAGCAATTTCTTAATACTTGATTCCCTGTTGTCTGTTCTCTTGGTCAAAGAGTATTTATATTAAACAACAGTTCACCACTCTTTTCTTTGTTCTTAATTAAATTTGTCTGTTTCTTCATATTTTGCTTAGCTTTTTGTTATTCCAATGTTTCTTCAGATTTTTATGCCATATTTTCCGTTCTCTGTTAAAACACTTCACAGATATTTCAATTTTTGTATTTGGTTGATTTAGATATCTCCAATTCACAGCTCACATCTTACAATTGATGCTTAGTCCTTTCCTCTCGCTTTCCTTTACTTGACCTCTTCCTGACAACCATACATTCTTTCTTCTTACAATTGATGGTTAGTCCTTTCTTCTTGATTTCCTTTCCTTGTCTCAGAGTTCCTGCAGTTTTCTTTCTGTATTTGCCACCAGCACAGTGTCATCTTCATATCTTATATTGTAAAGATTGTGCCCACCAGTTATAAATCCTGTCAGAACTTCTCATTCTCTTAGGATTGCCTTTTTATTATCTGAACTGGGGTTGGATTGGGTTGGGTTGATTGATTTTAAATGTTGATCCTTGTTAGGTTAATACTGAAATCAGTCTTATTTTTTTAAATTTTATTTAAGTCTATAAATTGATTTGGGATAGTTAAATATTGTTTGTTTATACTTGAGTCTATAAGCATTTACACAAAAGCAGACTGGAGTAACTTTAGACGTTACACGGCAGAAGTTCTCTCAACATTCTTCAAAGCTGCTGCCCTCATCTCAAAATGAATCCTTTCTGGAATGGAGAGTTTTATACCCCCAAAACATTCAAGAAAAAAACTGAACAACCACTGATTCAACCCTGAATGCACTGCAGCCACAGCTCACTATAACCACTACTTCAGCATCTATCACAAGGAGCAGTGTAATTGGACTCTTACTGCATTCAGAACTGCTCACAATTGCTGCAAGAAAGTTCTGGAAAATGCAAAGTGTAGCTATGCATAAGCGGTCCAAGACAAGGTTGAAAACAAATTGATCCTGAGAGTTCTGGAAGATCTCCAAACAAATTATGAATAAAGGTCAAGTGGTCAAGCTCTTCACTTCAATCTTTGCCTCTAACTCAACATTAGAAGGCATTGAACATCCCTTTCCTGACTTCCCTTATCACACTGAGCACAATCTCAGTAGTATTTTTATTACAGCTCAGGAAGACGCAAGACTTATCAAAAGTCTTGACCCTAAGAATCATCAGCTCAAAACTATCCATAATCTTAGTGAAATTATTTAACTGCTACTTGAAGTAGGAATCTTCCCAAGTCTGTGGAAGGTGTGAAGCATATGTCTGGTTTTTAAAAATGTGGGTGGGTGCTCATCCCTCTCTCAGTATTGACCCATTAGTCTCCTCAGTGTCATTAGCAATCTTTTTGAGGAAAAGAAAGTTGTTGAACACCTAAATATGAACAACCTCTTGAGTAACAAGCAGTACAGGTTTTGATCAGCCTGATTTAATGCTGATATCCTAACTAGGATTTCTCACAGAATTAGTGAGGTACTAGACAACAAGTAACATAGCTTTAGCTTTTTGAAAGGCCTTTGACAAGGTGTGACACAAAGGGTTGCTTCACAAGCTCTCTAGCTATGGAATCTCTGGAAGAGTCTTTTCAATAATAAAGCAATTCCTAATGGATAGGTTATTGAAGGTAGTTGTTAACTGCCAGTCTTCCAGGGCACTAGCAATCAACACAGGTGGTCACATCTCAGACCAACCCTCTTCTTACTTTACATAAGTGATTGTCTAAGAGTATACACCAATAATTTTTGAATATCTATGCTGATGATACTATGGTATATGGGTGCAGCAAATATGGTCAGTTACTTGTACTGCTCCAGTAAGTTCTTGACTCCTTGTGCTATCTATCCTCTACCTTTACAAGAGTCAGATCAGGCCTGAAATGGAGTATTGCTGTCATATTTGGACAGAAGCTTCTCAGTCGACATTTTCCAGTTTCAATAGAGTCCAAAAGCATCTCCACATCATTGTGGGGGACAAATTATTTTTCACCCTGCAAACCCCTCTCTCACAAACGAAATGTCACAAGACTCTCATTGCTCTACCGCTACTTACATGGAAAGTGTATTGTTATCTTGAGATCATGTAACTGCAATGACCTCTGTTACTTATAGAGGTGACTTGAATCAACAGAGATGTGATTCTACAGAAGGATGCTGTGAATACAATGAACAGAGCATGTGAATAAAGAGGAAGTTTTAAGAAAAATGGAAACAAAAACAACACTTACACTTATACCTAAGCTTCTGTAAGTGGATGGCAGAACAAGGAGTGTGGAGAGATTCTTTTTCATGTACTGTATTCCCTCAGGATGTAGGTGATCATGACTCTCCACAATTTCCTCTCCTTTGTAGCGCTTAATTAATTTTGTCTTTTTGTTTTCTCCTAAACACTGTTCCACCATCCTTACTGCATTAAACTCAAGCTCGCTAAGTATGTTGTGCGTTGTTTTCCTCTGTCCCTTTCGTCTTCAATCTGTCCTGTGAGTATCAGATTTTCTAAGCCCTCTTTCCTCATTATATGCTGTAGAAATTTCAACTGTCTCTTCCTGATGTTAAGTAGGTTTCCTTTTTCTTTCATTTTCTCTAAAACTTTGTTGTTGCTCACATATTCAGTCCATAGTATCCTCAGAAGCCTTCTGTAGAACCACATTTCTGTGGTTTCAAGTCTCTTCTTCAACTTTGAAGATATTGTTCAGCATTCACTGTCTTACAGGAAAACAGATATCACATAACAGTTTAGTACTCTTTTCTTTGTTTCTAACAAAGTTTTTCTGTTTTTTTTTTTTTATTCAGCTTAGCTTTTGAAATGCATATTTTACTATCCCAATAAGCCTTTGGATTTCAATGTCATACTTTCTGTCCTCTGTTTAAACACTTCCCAGACATTTAAATTTTTATACTTGCTTCATTTTAGCATTACCAATTGCATTTTGGGCTCATCCTTTTGCTAACAACCATGTATTCTGTTTTCTTGCAGTTGATGTTTAATTCTTTCCTTCACTACTTTCTGTAGGAGATTTTGTAGTTTTCTTTCCATGTCTGCTATCAGCACTGTGTCATCTTATAGTGTTAAGATTGTGGCTGCCAATAATGAATCCTGGTAGAACTTCTAATTCTCTCAGAATCACCTTGCTGTATAAGTTAAATAAGTCTGGCGAGAAGACACATCCTTGTCTTACACCCCTTTCTATTTTTGTATGTCTGCTGAGCTCATTTTCTATCCCTATGCAGACGGTTTGCTGCCAGTACAGGTTCTTGATTATTCTAAGAACATATTCTGATCCTTAGTGAATAGCTATGCAAATGATACAACTGGTTATAGGTGCCCCCCCAAAAATCTGGATGACCAGAATCTGGCAGCTAATATATCCTCTGACCCAACCCTTGTGGCTCAACTGGGGAAGGACTGTCTTGTAAAATTCAATATATCCAAAACCAAACTTGTTGCATTCCACCACCACTGAGTTGACCCTGAGTTTTCACTTATCGTGTTGGATGAGTATTCTCTCAAGGAGGCTTCTTGCCTTGAACATCTCTTGGGACTCAAGCTCACCCCAGACCTCAAGTGGGACTCATATTTATGATCTATTGCTAAAAATGCTAGAAAAGTGGTTGGCTCATTGTACTACTCCAGTATGTATCCAACTAACCCTACCATACTCTATCTTCCCAAGAGCCAGATCAGACTAAAATAGGAGTATTGCTTCTGTATTTCGGGCTGGAGTTGCCTACTTTTTACTTGCTTGTCTTGATCGAGTCCAAAAACGTCTGTGTATGTGATGAATTGTTTTCCACCCTTTCCTAGAATTGAAACAGCCCAAACCTCTCACTACTCTATTTCTATTTCTGTGGCAAGTGTTCTGACAAGCTATATTCCTTGGTTTGAACAGGCCTGACCTTTGCAACTGGGACCCACCAGGCCACATACACAAGGATGAATCATCTTCATTCCCTTCATATTCCATTAGTAAGGAATAAGTTCCACCAGGACAGCTTCTTCTCAAGGACTGCTGCTTTGTAGAACAGACTCTCAGCAGGATATTTTCCTGATCACTACAATCTTAACTTCTTCAAGTCTAGGGTTTGTGGAGCAGTGCTAGAGAGTCTTAGCAATATTACTCTGAAATTTTGGAATAATGACAGAATCAAAGGTACAAACAAATAATAGATGTTTATTTATTTGACGTGAGTTCTTTATAGTTCAGGTTGGTGAAAGTCTATTCAGCTTGGTAGTTGATAGTTTACAAGTCAAACTTTGGTAGTACTCGTCATATTGTTGGCAACTGTCAGGAGTGTAGTTACTTTGGAAACTTGTTGCAGACATCAATCTGCTGTGTATTCTTGACCCTCAAAAGGAAGGAAAAATGTCTTAAGCAGATGACCGCTTAGTTTCTTCACTGGTTTCTCTGGCTGTCCCTTCTCTACTGCTGTCTGTCAGCTGTCTCTTTATATACACTTAAGAAAGGCTCCAGACTACTTGGTGTGAAGCTTAATTTCAGCTAACATGAAAAGTCTTTGTTTTTGTTTTTTTTCTTATACAAAATTCTTTTATTTTCCGGGGTTCTTTACTTCTTTCTTTTTTATAGTGAAAGTTATGTGCGCAAACTCTCTTATTTTGGTAGGTTTCTAGTCACAATAACTAGACCCTGCACCAACAAACTTCCATTTCATAACCATTGTTATGGTTTTTTCTTCTTTCTCTTTTTTTTTTTTATTTGAGAGTTGCCTTTTTAGTAGTTGAAAGAGACATATAGAGAGAGAAGGCACAGTGGGCTTAAATGGAGGTCAAGCGAACATATGACAATAACATACGGTAAGCACCTGCTTCAGGTGCTTAAGTACATTTTAGACAAATTCTAGGGTGTGGTATGCAAAAAAATTGATTTTCAAGAACTGAGATATGATTTTTTATGAGTTTGTGGCTCAAAAATCCAAGTTGGGGCCAAAAGATAGAAGGGTAGAAATTTTGCGGAAATCCGACATTTACGAACGAACTTCAAACAGGCATATCTTGAGAAACATTTGGAGTTAGAAGACAAATTAGACCATTTTTTTTTTTTATGAATAAATTTTGAAAAATTCCAAAGAAATTCTTAATTATGGCCAATATTTGACTAAAAAAGGCTTAAAAAAGGGTAAAAATCACTTATACCAAGAGCATGGTGCAGTTTTATGGTGTTCTGATGCCAGATTTGGATTCAGCACCCCAAAAAACATGGGAAAAGTGGGCTGGATCATGAAATTTGAGTGAGAATTACATAAATTATCCGGATTTGGGATTCAAAGGGAATTGAAGGTTGTCCCAAATTTTTTCAATATAAAAGAATTAAAATGGTTCCCCAGAGTGAATTTTTTTCACCCAAATGGATTATGATAGCCCTACATGTCTAGATTCTTATATGTGAAGCATGAAAAATTTCATCTCGGGGCTTTTCTGCAATTTTTCATCACAATTTATTAGCAGGGGCCAATTTTGGGGCTTTTTTGATGGAAAAAATGCCGATTTTTACAGTAAATTTTGTGGAAAACTCATAAAAATATGTCAAAAACCTGTCCATATACCCAATTTTTTTATATTGAATCAAATTTTGGGCATTTGGCCTTATCTTAGGGGCTTATGGGACATATTTAGAAAAAAAACTTATGTTTCCAGGATGTATCGAAAACTTGAATTTCACGAGCTTCAAATGGGCATATCTTGAGAAATAATTGGAGTTAGAAGACAAATAAGACCATTTTTTGATACTACAGAAACTGAACTTTTCATTTTTCCATGTCCTAAAGTCATTTGAGGAAGTTGTCAAAATTCGATATGTCCACTTGGAAGGGTAGAGAGAGAGAGAAACAGAGAGAAAGAAAGAGATATTGGTTTTAAGGAAAGTAAATGCTTTATTTTAATTTGGATTCTAATTTATATATTTTATTTTCATATTTTATTTATTTTTTTTACATTTATAAGATGCACCCCAATTTCATCAGGGCAAATCAAGAAAAAAAATTAGTAATTAGTAAAATTAGTAAACTTACATATGGCATATAAGACGCAGGGGAATTTTAAAAGATATTTTTAGTAAAAACAAAAAGTGCGCCTTATATGCCATCAAATACGGTAGTTAAAAAATTTATAGTGAAATTTATAGTTCAATGCAACAAGGGTAAATTAACTATTAAGAGTTATCTCCCATAGTATTGACAGAGCAAGATATCCGAGTAAATTAAAATAAATTGCTATACATTTATCTGCAAGCAAAAAAAAATAATCTGATGGCTAAAAATAATTGAAGACATGTATAAAACATGGCATTTTATTTGTCAGTTTTATAATGACAGGAAATTTCACTTCATCACCAGAAGAGTTCACTACATAGAGATCCTTTGAAATTTCCAGCTTAGAATGTACAATGGTAGAAAAGTTTTTCAACTTCTTATCAAATTGTTTTCAGGATCAAATGAATAATCATTGAAATATTAACAACATTAACATTATTTCTTTGTCTTCCTTTCAATACATTTTTCAATATTTCATTTTTCTATATTCTTGTATTATTTTGAACTATTGTTCATATGTTGGTTTATATAGATGTTATTATAGACACAATGTTTCAACTAAGTACCCTCTAGTCATCATGACCAGAGGGTACTTCTATATCCACTATGTTGGTTATACATGTGTTACTGCCATCCAGTAGTCATGAGTTCAATCCTTGGATCTGGTATTGATGCACAAATTCAACAGAAACAAACAATTGATATCACAAGGGCAAAATATTACAATAATCAACAAATATCTCATATCAATGGACATTGGATGATTACCAGTGGGTACTTGGTCAAAATGTTTTGTCTATAATAACATCTATACCAACCAAAATGAGAACAATAGTTTGAAATAATACAAGAATATTGACAATTACTGATATAGGATATGAAATATTAAAATTACTTCCATTTTTTAGATTTTAAATAAATTTACAAATTAGGTTTTGATCCAAAAACATTAATAGAATTACTCATATTTAATTGAATATTCATTACCTGCAAGTAGAGTTATTTTCATACCTTATATTTTCAGATTATCTTAGGAAAGTAATTACCCATATTATCTTGAGAATATTAATAAAATTTTATCCTCAAACTGTTAATTGCTTATCTATAGACATGTTTTTTTGAGTCACATTCATCTGTTTTATGATGGAATATGGGCATATGGCTGAGTGGTTAGAATATTCACTTTCTGACTATGAGACCCTGGTTCGAATCTCACCATGGTCGATTTGTCAATAAGGTGACTTCTTGATATTGTTGGTCTAGGGAAAGTGATCCCATCATGTAGCACCTTTGGAAAGTGCCTGAAAACCATAACACGGGTTGACCCAAGCCTTATGAGCCAAATTTGGTAGACGGAAACCTTGGGAGCTGTCGATGAGTATGCTAACACGAAGTCACAAGCTTTGTCCAGACGGTTGATCACACCAGATAATACGCTCTCTCCCGGAAACTATAACTAAGGTCCGCTCAGCATAGTTGCAGTATAAACAACAGGTGAGCTCTGTGAGTGTTGAACAAACACAAATGTGCCTGAACAGGCGTCTGCAACAGGGATTGGCTATCCACCCTAGTAGACAGGCATCCTCAGATACAGTGATCAGCTATTATTATGATGAAATATGCTTATCCATGACATCAAAAAAATGAAGACTAGGCTTTAATGTTTTATAATTACAATTCAATTAAATATATTAGCATCTATCTATCTATCTATCTATATATATATATATATATTTGTGTATTTAGGCAGCAATCCTTCTTTCATGCACATTTCATTAAAAACGACTGACAAGGTGCTTTTATGTAGTTTTTTATATAATTTCTCGTGCGATCTAATAAAGTTTTTCTTTTCAGAGGATAAATTATATAAAAACTGTCCGAATGTTCTTTTTATCTTTATATATATATATATATATATATATATATATATATATATATATATATATATATATATATATTATATATATATATATAAGATAAAATTAATCTGGGAGCTAAAAATAATTCAAGACAAATTTTGGTAATTTATTTGTCTAGTTTATAATAACAGTGTTATGAAATATGATTTACTTTGGGATTTTTTCAGTTCAGCTGTAGTCGTTAATCCTGCACATCGTATTCTACCCCTCCCCTTACTGCTTGGTCACTTATATAGTCTCTATGACGTAGCTATGCTAATTAGGGAGTCATTTACAAATCATTGTAAACAGCAAGTTCTATTTCTACTATGCTGTTAATTATATTATTATAATGAATTTAAATAAAAAATTGTGTTCAAATTTCCCTGAAATTTACCTGAATTGACAGACCCTTCAAAAACGCCAGAGGGCACAATGACCAAAACATTCTGATAACAGCAAAAACAAAGATAAGAACATTAATCCTAATGTAAATAATGATAATTCCTTATTCCAGAAAATAAATTGTAAATAGTATATAAACATCAAAATAGTTACAAAACCTTACTTTCTTGTTTAATTAAATATTGACTGCATCCTGGGTATGATGATAAACTACATCTGGCAGCAAGGTCTCTGATCAGGAGGTTTTGAGGAGCATGGAACCACCTCTTAATTGCTGTTGTTCTCAGGTACACTCTGACTCAGGGTAGAAGCGCAGGTTAAGGTCTCAGGTATGGGCAAATAGTTAACCCCCAAACTGGGGTCAAAACATTATGAAAGTGTAAGAATAGGTTTTTATATTAAAAATACCAGCAATACATTTTTTGAAAAAAATATTACCACAAATACATTTTTTGGAAAATAATAAATAATACCAGCAGTACTTTAAAAAAAAAATTACCAACAATACATTTTTTGGAAAAAAAAAATATTATAAGCAATAATAATTTGACTCTTGACAAAAATCCTCTTTACAAAAATATGTCAATGAACAAATCTACAGAGTTCTTACAAAGAATACATATTCTATTCATATGAACCTATTCTAAAAATCTTGCCAGCATTAAATAACCCACTGAAGTTGATATTCCATTAAACAAAATAAGCCAAACCATATATTGACTATTATAGTTTCTTCAGAATTACCTTCATTGTTTCATACTTGTCCAATGGGTATGCTTTCATTTTCATTGACATAATCCACAGGAAGAACCTTTTTTGTCTTCCATCAGCATATCTGGTTCTAATCTCCAACTGACATGAAGTGGAATGATTATTTACGATCAATTCCCAAGTCTGTTATTAGGAAAGTCAGTTCACTATGTTAGGCTAGACAATTATTTCTCACCAGAATCTATTTTGCACATTTATAAGTCTAACGTTCGTCCATGCATTGAATAATGCTGTCACATCTGGTCTGGTGTTTCTGTTTTATATCTAGAGATTCTTGATGAAATCCAAAGAAAAATCAGCAACATTATCAGTTCTGACCTGACATCTCAGCTTCAGTCACTTTCCCATCACAATAACAGAGTTTCCCTTTGTCTCTTCTATAAATATTTTCTCAGTAATTGTTCTGATGAGCTTTCATTGTTGGTGTCTCGACTTCATAAATTCAAGTGCAGTACTAGATTGGCAGTTAGGTCTCATAATTTCACTGTTGAAATTGCTTGTTATAACCAATTCCAATGTCAATAAACAATTCTTCTCACATTTCTTACTTGTGGAACTTTCTTCTGACTTCCTGTTTTCCTGTCAACTACAATTCTCAAAAATTTAAATGCAATGTCAATCATCATCTTCTGTCTCCTTGAATCCTGTTCTTTTATTGTCCTCTGTTTATTTCACTCTCAGCCCCCCTTTTCATCCATTTCAGTGGTTTTTATTGCCTTGCATAGTTTGAATTGACTAAAAATAAATTTAATTAACCATACATGTTTATTATTCACCAAATGCCGAGCTAGATTAAAATCTTGTAGATCATAGATGTTGTGAAACTTCCAGTATTTTTTTTAAATAAAAAAATGTTAGTAGAAAATTTATTCTTACAAAGCTAACAATAATTAAAATGGAAACATTTATTTTGTATAATTTCTTGGAAATATGTTTCTCCAAAACATTAGTAAATTGTAAGTTTTTGAGAATGTCATTTTGAATTGCGATGATAACAAGTTTGTTTAGTCTTGTATCATTTTAGATATCTGTACATGTTTCATTTTGATAAAACACCTCACTCCAGTAACTTGTAGTAAGTTTTATTCAAATCATCCTCAGAATATTATCGACAAAATTGATCTTATAGAAATTATATTTTTCAACAAATAAAATCCTATCACAAAGTTTATTTGATAAACAATAATTACTAGGGCAAAATACTACCAAAATACTTGTGGACATAGTTGTAGACTGACCACGTGTTATTTTTGGACCATTTAGAAAATAACAATAATAACTCCTTTCATCACTCTTGTGAGCCAGTGTGAAATTATTTTCTAACTAATGAAAACTTTGTGTTCATAAAGTTCACACCTCTATGTGAAATTAGATTTTGAATCCCCTTACAGATATATAAATAGAAGCATACTACTTCTTGGGGTTCAAACCATTTTGGGAGGCGAGTTTAATCTACATTTGTGTACACGCACACACACACACAATGGAAGTGACAACAACCAGCAGTTGCTGACTAAGGCTTTGTCCATACACACAATAGAAGGGATTAACCAGCAGTCATTGACTAAGCCTTTTGTCTATGAACTCACAAACACATTAGGCTGATTGTCATAAAAGTCTGTCCACACATTTCACACAGCATGAAGAACACTTAATTACTTTATAAAACAAACTTCATTGTAAGGAAAATTTAACATTTTATTGTCATTGTATATCTCTAAAGAGAATATACAAATGTTTTCAGAAAATAACCTTTTTTATGTTTCCTTTAAAAGATGTGTTTTTGTTAAATGTTTGGTATCCTGACATTCAGATAGCAACAAAAACCTGGGTAGACAGATCCCAACAGTCTCACTAAATCTAATATTAATTACTTACAAATTTATTTTTCTAAGTTACAATACATTCATTCTTTATGTTTTGAAACTGGTGGACAAGGTTTTCAGCTGGTAAGGTAATTGTATGTACCTGTAGGATTTTCATTTTATAATTTTGTATAAATAATGAGATGTCATGCTCTTTCAGCTTTGAATTACATTTTAACCCAATTATCACTAGCTTTATGTCAGATTATTTATAAACATTTTCATGCAAATATAATACGGGTAAAATGAAAACCAAAAATGAATAAATAAACAAACATGGGAAATTCGTTAATTATATTAAAAGATCCATGACTGAAAAACTGAAAAAGAGTAAAAATATACACTTAATTTGACCATTATAAATTTTACTCTCAAAACTAGAATTTATATCTGTAGTGGCCCTTTGATTAAAGGGAGATAACTTCTCTGTGAAAAATAAGATTATAACATGGCGATGCCGGTTCTCGGACTTAAAAGGTGACCTATATTGTGTTAAACATGTGTTCACTTCGTTGAGGCTGTCTTTCACAATGAAACTTTTCTACACCAAACTTCAAAGAATTACATTTAGGGGACCCCTATTTTCACATCAGTATAACCTTTTTTCGCGTCGTTATCTCGACAGAGCTCTTATTTTCAATTTACTACGACACCAACATATCGCTTCTTCATCATCAGTCGCTTCTTGTAAGAAGACTTCTAAAAATCAGGAAATCCCTCAAAATTCTATCCAGTATGTTGAACAGTTATTTGCTGGTCTGTGCAAAGGTGAAAAAGCTTCCCTAGCCCGGAGTATCACCTTGGTTGAATCCACACACCCTGGGAAAAGGAAAGACGGACAAGTGCTTTTGTTTAAAGCACTTCAACATATTAAAGATTTAGAAAAACATACGTTGTCACCAACAATATCTTTTCGTATCGGGATCTCGGGTCCCCCTGGAGCAGGGAAAAGTACTTTTATTGAAGCATTTGGTAAACACCTCACTAGTCTTGGGTATAAAGTTGCTGTGCTTCCTGTCGATCCATCTTCAAAAATTACAGGTATGTAAAAAAAAAAAAAAAAAAAAAAAGAAAAGAAAAAAAGTTAAATGACTGTTTTGTTGAAAATTAAAGTTAATTAGAAACAATGAGAAATGTGAGTTTGACTACCGTTTACCGGGCCTGGAAGAAGACGGCGACTTGAATAAAACAATAACTGAACGGAATTGATAAACACTGGTACTGTGCTGATAATTATGGCGACGAAGAGTGAATTAAAAAAAAACAAAAAAAACTAACAACTAAATAATAATTTAACCATGCCTATGCTAATTGCTTCAATAATAAGCAATATAATTCGACTTCATTACAATTTTAAATTTGAATTATGGTAAAGAAGAAAAAAAAAAAAAAAAGTAATGAAAATAAGTACAATTATTCAATGAGGCCTAGGGTGTGCTGTCAAGATATTGTGACGAGATATCGTATCACAATATTCAATTTCGTCAGCTGTTTTATTCAAGTCGTTTTCGTCCAGGATGGTGGGTCCGGTAAAAAAAAAAAAAACACGAAAAAAACTAGTCAATCCGAAATGCATGTTATTGTTATTGCTGTCGACATTATCTTAAAATATTTTTAAAAAAAATGTTAATTTTAATAATCTGCAGCAGTAGTTATATTCGAAAAACTAAAACACTTTTTTGTCTGTAGTGCACATAAAAAAACTTAGAAAATTAAACAAAATCAAAATACTATTCATTTTCTATTTTTTTTTTTTTTTTTTACAATTTCAAACTAAAAACTTAATCAGTATACCATCACATACTGTTGTAGAGGTTTCTTGATGATATGTTTATCTTCAACGCTGGGATAGGAAGATTATAATGCGTCAATCTTCCACAAAGGAAGTGCCTGTCTCCGTAATCTTTTTGCTTCGCCTCGAATACAGACCGATGGCCAAGTGGCTTTATTTTGAAAGTGATTACTTATGTCGAAAAAAAAACAAACAACTGAAACAAATTCTTATTTAGTTTTTATTACGTCATGGAATTTGCTGTTTGAACGAACACTTAAGTTAAATGAAAAAGTTGTTCATAATTTATTTAATTTAAATATGAAAGTATTGTTTTAGCGTTTAAAAGTTTTCTCCTTACCAACAAATACCAGCACTGATCTTTCCCTACATTTTTTGAACGAGCCTCATATTCCGTGGATTTGTTGAATTGAATGACCTGAAGGACAAGTAATTACGTTTTTTTTTTTTTTTGTTTTTATACCAAGAATGGTGATAACCACTAAGGAGAAAGAACAATAAAAGACCAATATAGTTACAAAAAAAACACAGTTTTCATTACTGTGTAACCTCAGAAAAAACATTAACGAATTCAATTGGTCAGGAAGTGGTTGGTGCTGCTAATTCCTGCAAATCCTAAAAGAATCAACCTAGATTGAAAGGAAAACGAAGACGTTAAGCTGTTAAGACAGATTTTTTTTTAAGTCGCACATCCGAAATAAAACGAGTGTCCGAAATTGGTTCACCAATTTCTCATAAAATTAAATGTCCATCGTGAAAAAAAAACGGAAAAATGTTGTGTTATATAATATTTCAATTTATTAAGTTGAGTTATTAGTTTTAAAACTAATAAGTGAACTTAATAAATCGGAATAAAACTTTTATATTCCGGATGCATGACTTTTCAAATGGAAATGAACGTCTCTAGAATGTGAAGCCGGTTTAAAAATGCGTTAAAGGGAGGGGAATATAACAGATTTAGTAAATGAAATCCTTGTCAGTGTTTGGTTAAAAAAAATAAAAAATCACCCAAACAAACATACATAACAATAACATACAGGTACCGCCACGGACTTTCTAAAAACAAAACAAATGAAAAACACATAAAATTTAAATGCCTTCGTTGAACTTAAATTTCGGTTCTATTCTAATGGTAAAACCTTTTTTTAGGTAAAACCCTGGTACGTTTTTTCGTCACTCATCCACTCCTTGCGCCACCTTTGTAGTACTGTATACGAAAAAATGTAAACAAGAAATTTAATTCTTCTTTAAATCCAATATTTGTCCTAAAAATATGTTCCGAAGTCTGTTAGTAAATTTCTGAATCAATTAAACTGGACTTTCTAAAAAAGCAATGTTTATCTTTTGCTTAAAAAAAAAAAAACGGAATGAAAATAAAACGTTTTATTTACACTCACTAGCCTGTGAGTTCAAAGGGTAGAGTAGAAAGACTGTTCTTCCCCTGTTCGAAAAAGCGTGTGAAAAAAAATAAAAGTAAAACCGAAAGTACGGAAGAACAGAAATGTGTTAATTAAGAATTTGTTATTTGTTTAAATTAAATTGACTGTATCTAACCAATACGTAGTTTGAGAATGTTATTATTTTTTTTATTCTAACGTTTTTATTAAACTTAATAATTTTATTTTCTATACTGACCGAACGGAAGCTATGAATTTCATACCCCTCTGATATTGAAGTAGTCGGTCAACGCAGGACACCAGAATTATTTCCTTTTTGTACACCCATATAAAAAATAATCTATTGCATAAATTTTTTACTGAAATAATATCTTCTTTTTATAGAATTGTAAAAAAAAAAAAAAAATTGATAAGTACACACTCAATAACGAAAGTTGGAGGGGGACATATCCCCCAAAGTTTTTTTAGTAACCTATTCAGTAAAATATCCTTCTCCCAATGAATAAGTCCTGAAAATTTCGTTTGAATCGGATAACTTCTTGGTTTTTGACTTTTTGGCAAATAAAACAGATGGTATCTATTTTTTTTTTTCATTACACAAAAAAAAAAGTATCCATTTTTTTTTTTTTTGGTTGTATCTAAAATCTCTTCCTCATAGTAGGGCAAATTCGAGACAAGGTCAGGTTTAATGTGTATATGTGGGTAGAGATATAAATTGACTTGAGCATGATACAGGCATCAGGGAATCGTCCTGACCATAAGCCCCTTTTAATGCAATGGGGAGGTAGAGTCTGAGAGAGTCGCCAGGAACTAGACATTATTTATTTATAACTTCGTCCTTGATAAAGTTTACAGAACTTGGTGGCTATTGTTATCTACCTTATTTCTTTTCTTTTAACTTGTAAATAAGCTGAAAACCAACATGATCTTTTTTTCTTTTTTTATCTTATCAGATTTATTTATTTATTAGCTCTTTTTTTATTCAACTTGAACAATTTTAAAAATATTTACCTATTTTTGTACTAGTTTTTGTGCTTGCTTTTTTTGTCTAGCTATGATAAGATAAAGAACAAACAGGAAACATTTATCAGTCTAACATGTTTCACTTTTATTAAAGCTTCATGAGAGAATAGGATATGGAGAAAAAGAAGAAAGAAATTCTGGTAATTTACTGTTGTGTTATTTGATTTTCATTGGTTAATCAGGCTTCATGTGCATTCAACTTGTTAAACAAATGTTAGTATAATTTGTGGCATTCCAAATTCAAGTAAAAATTCAAAGTTCCAAGAAATTAACAAATTGACTATATATATATATTTTTCAATAAAAGATGAAGATATACATTTATTTTTTTTCTTAAGAAAAGGTTTATTTAAAGTTTATTATCAAAGTATTTTGACTTCAGGCCTGTCAAAATATTTGCATCAAAACTAACAAAGATATTTTTGAAAGAAGTTAAAATTTTCTAAAACTATATCTAAAAAAAAAAAAAATGAACAAAATTTATATTTAAAAAATAATTGCTAAAATGTTTAGAATATAACGATAGTCATCTAAATAAGTACACGAGCATCCTATATCAGAAAAAATTAAAAAACAAAAAATTTGATCATGATAAAAATTACCATAAATATACATAAAAATTTGTTCTACATTTTTGTTATAGGAATAAGGGGCAAAGAGAATATCATGTCCCTAAAGAAATACATAAATAAAAAAAATGAATTCTATCAGTGTCATGTCTATAAGAAATAAATAAAAAATTATTATAATATCAAAAATAATTATAAGTTATAATTATCCTTAATTCAATAATACATAGCAGCATTTACTTTACCATATAATTATACTAATGTGTTTTTAACAAGTCAAATACACATGAAACATAATTAACCAATGATAATCAAACAAAAAAGTAAAAATACCAGAATTTCTTTCTTCTCCATATCTTATTCTCTGATGAAGCTTTGATAAAAATGAAACATGTTACATTGATAAATGTTTCCTATTTGTTCTTTATCATTTTGCTATATAACCAAATGAGTAGGCTAACACCAGCACCAGAGAACATCCTCTATACCAATACATCACTATATCTCGATTTAACTGAGTTTTTCAGTTTTAGGGTACAATTTCTCACCTTTGACATACTGCTTGTTGTCAGAGCAAATCAAATTAAACTTAAATTACTGAAGAACATTCTTTTCCTGTCTAATTTACAAAGGCTAGTCTAGCTTTTTGGTTCTTCTTGCTGGTGAGGAGCTTGATTGCAGGGAAACTTAAATAAAGCAACATTGTCTACAGAGATACTTTCACGCCAAATTCTTTAGTTACCTGTGCCATACTCTGTCAGAACTCTAATTCTTTAACTTGAATGGTAGTGCTCACACTGACATCCAGAGCTCATATGACAAAAACAAACCTTGGTGTCATACAGCTCTGCACACCCACTTCCAGAATACCACCCCAAAATAACGGGGTCATAAAACATCATTTCAGAACGATCTGAAAAATCCCATGTAGTTTTCACAGCAGCTGTTTTTGAGCCATTGACTGACTATAAAGCCAGCACCAATTTTACCCATGAGGCAGATCCGATCAGGCTGGCATTAGCGATGGACACCACTGGCAGGCAAGCTTAACCAGGCCATCAGCAGCAGCACCAAGGCACTTCCAATGACAATGACAATGACTTCAGACAGCAAAGAAACCAGTGGCAACAGCTGAGACTAACTCTCAACTAGTACAATGCAATTATATTCTCAGTTGGAATTAAATCTATTCCTATCCTTATCTTTATGCAAGATAATGCCTATTACGTTGGAAAAGCAATTCTTCAATGCTGACCACATCAAGGTCATGGCATGCTCTCCTCCAAGTTCAGATTTCAATCCAACTGAGAATCTTTGAGAGATCATTGACAATGATAGGGCAAGGAAACCAACAGTGACTGCTTTGTTGCAGTAATCGGACAAAATCACACCTGAATATGACAAATTAGTAAAATTCTGTGGTAATGGTAATATTAATCGTTTCCATATAAGTTCTATGCTAAGTTTTTCTCTTACACTTCTCGCTTGTGGAACTCCCTTCCAGCTTCTTGCTTTCGTCAACTTTGATCTTCAAAAATTTAAATGCAATGTCAGTTGTCAATTACTGTTTCCTTGAATCCTATTCTTTTATTGTCTTATATTCTTAGTGGCTTTATTGCCTTGCTTGGAATGAAATCATTAAAAAAAGTATAGAAACATTTGTGCATATATATATAGTGTGTATGCTTAAATAATAAATCATTAGTACTTTTTCTGATAAGCTGGCATTTCTTGTGATGAAAAAAAAACCGAAGTGGAGTGACTTTTAAAAAAGACTTTAATATCTATTCTGTATCTTTCCTTTATAATTCTTATTTCATGTTTAAAGTTATATATTCTCCCACCTTTTCTGTATTGAATTTAAGGTAAATCCTCATCTTATTTTCCAAATGGCTCAAAAGCAAGAGATTCATATAGCCTTTTCTTTTTTTGTAGAAAAGCTGGGAGAATCTATAAATAAAAAATTAATACTAAGTCAATGTTGCTAATTTAATCTACATGTTAATTTATTTGTTCTTTCATTTTGGATGCTACAATCTTTGAGAATTAGACTTTTTTGTTATTTTTAAACTTTCACTCTCTAAAAATCAGATACAACTACAGGGTGGCAATAAAATCACTATACTATTACTTATAATAAAAAAGCAAAACATTGAAGCAGGTGGCTTGCAGTTCAAACAGTATTGGTAATTAATTTACTATTGTTTACCATAGTATTTTTATTGTTATTAATCAGAACCATTTTAAAAATAAATTTTTGGACTGTTGATTAATTGCTTTGTCTTAATTGTTATTGTAAATAACTGTATAGTGACTTTATTGCCTCTGTGTGTGTGTGTGTGTGTGTGTGTGTAAAAACCCATTTTCATTTAAGTTATTAATATGATTTAAAGATTTGAATCTTACTTTTTAAAATTTTATTTTTCATTTTCCAGGCGGATCACTGCTAGGAGACAAAACTCGGATGCCAACATTAACCCTTGATGAAAATGCTTACATCCGTCCGTCCCCATCAAGGGGTACCTTGGGTGGGGTAACAAGAACAACTAATGAAACCATACTTCTTTGTGAAAGTGCTGGCTACAATATCGTCTTAGTTGAAACTATTGGAGTAGGCCAGTCAGAATTCATGGTGTCTGACATGGTAGACATGTTTTGTCTGATTCTGCCCCCTGCTGGTGGAGATGAACTACAAGGTATTAAAAAAGGCATTGTTGAAGTGGCTGACATTGTCATCATCAATAAGTCTGATGGAGACTTGGCACCAGCTGCTAGACGAATTCAGGGTGAATACCTGAGTGCCCTTAAATATATGCGCAAGAGAAGCCAGGCTTGGGCCCCGACGGTGGTGCGGATTTCTTCTATAAAGAAACTTGGAATCAAAGAGCTTTGGGAGAGAATGGCAGAATTTCAGACCAAGATGTCCAGCAGTGGGGAACTGTTCCATAAGCGAAAAATACAGCACAAAATCTGGATGTGGAATTACATCAAAGAGAACATTTTGGAGATGTTTCGAGAGCATCCATCAGTGAAATCTAAACTGTTATATTTGGAAGAACAGGTTGACCAAAGGACGATAAATCCTGGCATGGCTGCTGATATTCTTTTGAGAGAATTCATGAATAGATCACAATGCGAATAAGATACAAGAATGAAATAAAGGAGGTTTTAAAATTTCATACTGGACACTCTTGGGTACCAAATACAGGGGTGGTTGAAATTTTTCTCAATAATAAAATAAGGGTGGGGCAAAAATCATTTGAATAGTAAAAAAGCGCAAAAAAAATAAACAGGATTTAATAAGTTTGGTGGGTGTAGAAAAATTTTCTCAAAAAAAAAATCATCTATCACATCCATGGAACTTAAGTGTGAATGTATATAAAAAAAAATATTAGGAAAATTGACAAAAGGGAAATTTTTTTTTTTTTTACATTTCATCCCTACTCTTTCTCACACACAGACACAAAAATGCATATTTATTCTTAGTATAAATTGTAGGTGTTATTTTTTATATATATATATATATACACACACACACACACACACCCCTTTTTGGCTAGGTTTTTAATCAAGGGTCTTTTGTTTTATTTTTTTCTTATTTGGTTTCATATTTAGCAAAAGTAAAAAAAACTAAAACCATTTTGGATAATGTTATAATCTTTGTGATGGTGAAGAGTTGAATAAAATAGTGAGGATGAAAAATATGAAATACTTGAGTTTGGTATTTTGTAAGTTTTTTTTTTTTTTTTTTTTTAAATTGCCATCCTTCAAGATATAGGCAATCCTACCTCTCTGGTTCTTTTTCTTTGTGTGAATTGACATGATTTCTTGGGAAGATCGTGGTTTCCTATTGCAATCAGTAGTCTTGAATTCAGAATTGTCCTTCTCTTAGAAGGATTGTAACCTAAGGCTAGAAAGCCGAATGTATCCTCTTTTAACCCATAACAGGGGAGAGAAGAGATTGATTCATACCTTTCCCACAAATATTTGTGCAAAAGTGAAGAGACTGAGTACAAACTTGAATTCAGTTTGACAATTCCATGACAATTAACCATTTCATTATCTGCACCCTCCTGGGGCTAATCTTCTATGTACTGCATCCCTTCAGGATATGAGCAATCGTGGCCCACCAAAACTTTCTATCCTTTGTAGCTTTTAGCAACGTTTCTCTTTTTACAATCCCTCCCACTCCTCATTCTGCTATCCATTGACATAAGTTCATCAGGTGGGGGGCTTGTTGTTCCCTCCCGCATCCTTTTTCCATTCAATGTTGAGTTTTTTCAAGCCCTTCTTCCAATTGTCTCTATTTGATTCAAAGTATAAGTGACCTTTTCCTTAAAACTTCCTTGTTGCTTACATGCTCTGTCCATGGTATTCATGACATCCTTTGGGATAACCATATTGCCAATACATTGTTAAATAAAAATCAAAGAATATTTCAACTAAGCCAATATCAATCTTGGAATTATTACAAAATTTTAATACAACTAAAATATGTTTCAGGTTATTGGGGAATTACCAAATTTAATTCAAGAATCAATGCTCTCTTCAGAATGCTGCTAGTATTTATCTTTAGGTTGGCACCACATCAATATTCTTTTCATTATCTTGTCATTAAAATGTATTTTTACCATAAATTAAATTCTTCAGATAAAGGCTAGGATAACCAGAACTGACATTTTTAATCCCCACTCAATGCAAATGTATTTCCAATATACTAGAATGACCTAATTTTTACATGGTTAGGCCTTAATTGTAAAGTATATGGGCAATCATGGCTCTCTAAGGCTTCTTATTTTTGTCACTCTAACTTTTGACCCATTTCTTTAACCCTTTTCTGTTACTCATTCACAGAATCTCAAGTTACTTGTTTGATTTTCCTAATTTCTTTTACCTTCAATGTGTTTGACAACTAGTAACAAAGTCAGAGGGTATATTTGTACAATGAAGCTGAGGAATTGTAAATTTATTTGGATGAAAAAAAAAAAATGGGATGTATACCAGGTCCCTTAAGGAGTTTCATTTTATATTGGCAGAGCATAAATGAGCAGTGGTTTTTTTTTTTTTTTTTTTCCATGCTCCCACCTTGAGGGTTAAAATAGTTACCCTTAAACAACAAACATCACTACCTCAATCATTAATTACATTTTCCTCTGCCCTCAAGCTTGATTTTTTTTTTTTTTTTTTTTTAAATCAAGTAAGATAATAATGCCATTAAGATGCAAGGGGTTATTGGGAATGAAAGCAAAAACTTTACAAGGAACCAGAAACCCAATCCTGTTCAAAAGACTTGGAAGGGGTGTGAATAGGCAAACCTATCAACTTCTATTGAGGAAAAAAAAAAAAGTAATTAAAACAGAGATGTTAAGATTAAAAAGTAGTAGACTTTAGAAGGAACAGCAGATTGCTTGGTCTTTTCACATCTGTCCGCAGTCTTTTTGGTTGCTAATTTTTCTCTCATTTGTTGAAGGCAACCTTAATAAAACCAACAGATGCTTCTGGACATTGATGCTTCTGGACATTGATTTTAGGAGTGAAGTATAGTCATATTACAGAATTCACATTTCTTACAAATTGTTATAGTTCTTTAAGAAAATGTTCTAACTTCATTTTTTATTTTTAAGATAAAATTTAGCTGAAAGAAATCATTTGTTATTTGATATTTGCAAGATGAGATCCTGGAAGGAGTTTTATTTTACTCTAGCTTAAAAGCTGCCCAATAAGCTAACCCCCGTGGAGGGCTTTTGATAGGAACTCTCAAACTCCCGAACAAGCTGAAGGCCCAAAGTCTTTGCATATTCTCAGCAATGGAAGCTCTCCTGGCTGCCGTTTGATCTGGATTTTCATTTGCATGGGATTTTCTTTTCTTTGCTGCAGCCTTGGCTCTTTTGATTGCAATCTGGTCCTCTGTTGCCATAAATTTCTTTTTGTGAGACCTACTGCTATTGTATGCAATAATAAGCTACAAAAGAACTCAAAATTGATTGCTGCATTTAAGTATTGCATTAATACATAAGCTTACCTTTTAAAAGTTCAACACCATTTTAATTTGAAGAAAATTTGATGTACGTAGGTCCTTACTTTCCATACAAATAATTACTTTTATTTCATGGGTGACTTTTGCTGGATTTCACAATTTCGATTATTCTCAAGTTACAAAAATGGTTATCATAAAGGGGGGTAGTGAAAACAATCACAGTAACAAAAACTTGGAAATCCAAAATTTCAGGATGTGGGTCTGGATCCAGCCCAGAATGTTTTTAATTTTTTCATGGAGTTAGCTTGGTAAAAAAAAATGGTATATGTTGAGCTCTGGCCTCTAGTAGTAAAGTTGAAAAAGTGTGACACACTGACATTTTGCATTTATTTAGAGAGAGAGATTTTTAGAAGTTAGAAATTATGTCCCATTAATTGAAAAAGGGAGACAGATTTTCACATTATATAGAATAAAATGTAACCCGGATATAAGAGAGTTGTCAGGATTGGAGAAGAAGTCTCTTATATCCGGGTTTGGTCTATTTTATATAGATTAACACAGGCTCTAATTTGGGACCAGAGAAACTCTCTCTTATATCCGGGTTGCACTGTATATTGTTAAAGAATGATGAAAGTGGTTCACCACCTTATTTTTAGTCCATGCGTCCACTGTGACATTTAAATATTTGTATACATTTGAAATTTTTTTAGAAATAACCACGTTAGCTCTAAGTTCTCAACCACAGAATATTGTTTCTTATCAGTGAAATTTCAACTTGACCCCCTCCCATGGGGCATGTGTCCTAGGGTTGGAATCAGTTCTACAGTAAAATGAGAGACTATAAAAATATTAATTTTTTTTTTATTTATAAAAAAGCTCAATTTGTGTTGCATATGAAAACGGAATTTAGGTGGCCTGAATATATCAATACTAATAGTTATTAATCATTCTCCAAGAGCAGATGAGCCTCCCCCCCCTTTAATGGCTTTCAAAGGCAACATACAAATCAGTCCTTGGTTAGAGAATCATTAAGATTCAATTCATTTAAGAAAAAAAATGTTTACTTGGAAAATTCTTTTAAAGAGAATAAAAAGGAGATTAATTGTTAATTCAAAAGAATCACTGAGTAGAAATGAAAGAAAACTTTTCAAATTTTTTAGACATAATACAATAAGCTAACTGAAATGTTATTTTTTGATAGAAAGAATTAAATCTGGAATTTATAATTCCTTTATATTCAGTCAGGTCTTTTATAAACATTACCATTTTAAATAAATATGTATTTAAAAGCCATTACTGGAGGAAACTGATTTTTTTTTTTTTAAATACTCAAATAGTTCTAATTTTGCAACCAATACTTTTTTTTAACACCTTTGCCATGGTAGTTGGACACATGTAGTCATTAGTAAAGGGTATAGATCAGAAATATAAGTGCTGAAAAGTTCTCCACCAAACCCATTCCATTATCACTTTAGCTGGAAAGAGTGTTCTTGTATATTAAGTACCATTTTGCAGGATCCTTGCACTTATTTCTGAATTTCAACAAATTGTGTAATTTTCAAGTGCTGAACTACTGGCCATTATGAAGTTCCTGTTTTTGTATAAAAAAAAAAAAACTCCAAAGGAAATTCATGAGTGCTTGATGCAAACATTGGATAAAAAATACCCTTGTATTCAACTGTGAAAAAATAGAGTGTATTGCATTTATAAATAATGACCTGTTGGGTATGCAGGAACTGTTAGCCAAGTGGATGCCATCCTGAAACAATATTGGACACCTCATGTTGATTTCACTGGTCCCATAACACCCTTCTACCCGCATCGTCTTGTAATCATATTTCCTCAGCAGTGAGACAACTATGATTTGGAGACAAAACAACAGTGGCAACACCTCGAATTTATTCAGATGCAGAAAACACATCTAAATGAAAGGTGATGACCACAGTTATTTTTTTTATTTACTAAGTGTAGCTTAGATTTGGTACAAGTATGAAGCACCCAGTGAGGATTAAACTCACTAATAAGTTGTAATTGATTAAGCAAGACAAGCTTGTTAACCATGGAAGTTACAGAGTTTTGAAGTATGTGTTTGAATGAGCAGACCATCCACCCTAATCATGCTACATCCATTTCCTGCTTTCAAACCTTAAAAAGGACTTTTTCAAATGACTAATATTTTAATGACCAATTTACAAAAAAAAAAAAAACTATGGAGGAAAGATTAAAGAAACTTTTGAAATAATGTGCCAAGTGTGCTGGATTATAAGGTGAATATGTGGAATAGCACGTTTCATGGCTTCAAGTTCTTCCCTCCTAAACACCTCATATTCACCCATGTTAGTCTGTTTATCCATGCAATATCTTGAAAAGTTTTCAATACCATTTTGTGGAAGGGTGGGCCAAGTAACAACTGATTGAATTTTGGGGATGAACCCACAAATTTTTTGATTGAGAGATATTTCATGACTACAGATGTTAGTAGGATATAGAATAATATGCAAACAAAACTGGAGATAATGAGACAAAGTGGAAAAGCAAGTTAAGACAATGCAGTTCATTGGTTTATGGTAGGTGCCTTCAAGTTTGAATGAGAAACAAACCTCTATGTTGGAATATGGGAAAGAGGGAGTAAAGATCCTTATCAGAGGCTGTGACCAGAGAGTTGTTTTTTTTTCCTTGTTTTGAAGTCATTAACATCTGCTGGATTTGAAATGAGTTCTCTAATAGTTCATATACGACGTTGTGCTTTTGCGATCATCGCTAATGACTAAAATAGAATTAATACTTAAAACAGTTATCTCCCCTGCACTGTATCTGTCTAGATATGAATTGCTTTTCATTGCTTTTAATGTGCCAAGTGCTTTTTCACTTTCTACAGAACCTGTTGCCAATGTGACACAGTGGGCAATAGTAGGATCAAACTGTTAAATATGATAGAGCACTTGGCATATTGTTCGAGTTTCATACTTTTTTGTAAGATATTATATGACCTTTTTCTAGAATCTGTTTATTCCTGTACCTCAACACCAATCCAAATTTTATTTAATTTATAACTTTAAATTGAGATCATATTTGTAAAATGGCAGTGAAAACAAAACTTATTCTCAATGGCTTCTATAAGTTGATGAACTTCTTCAAATGATAACCAAACATTTGATTTCATTTTTTTTCTTTAGATATATGCAAAAGGGTAACCTAAATTCAGGAGATGGGAAAATGGAAATTATTCTAAAATGAACTCCTGTTATTTTGTTAATATTTGCAAGCAAACAAAACCTGGCATGATTGTACACACTTGTTGCAAGAATATTTTAGATGAAACAAAACAGGTGATTCTGTTTATCAGTTTCCCCATTGTAGATATTCACTGGAGTAACTCAATTCTGTCACATAAAGCACTCAGAGAGGAACAAATTTAACAATAAACTTAACCTCTTGTGTTTACTGCACTAATATTTTTCTTACTGATCAGTTCTTGACATTTCCTTAAGCTTTCACTCTACATTTGATACATGAGAAATGAGTTTAAAGGTTGTGCTATCCTGAATGATAGTTCGATGTTTACAGCACATGACAGGAAACTACATAATCAATTAAGCTTTATGACTAAAAGAGAATGTATGATAATGTATGAGAGAGAGAAAACAAATCACAAATCTTAACATGGAAGAAGGAATTTCATAAAATGCATTTGTTTTTTTAAGTTTCAATTTTTCCCCCCTTTTAATTTCCTCTGACAAAATTTCCTCTTTTATTGCATTATTTTGCAAAAACTTCAAAATATACAAAGTATGTTTGGGGCCAAACATTTTAAAAACACCAGAATTTCAAAACATCAATCTAAATTCACAACTTTACTTCTTTCACTCAAGACTGAACCTTTCCTTTTGAATTCTTAAATTTGTGAGAATAACACATTTATTTAGTGGATTTTTTTCTTCCTTTTTTCTTTTCTTTTCTTGGCATCCCCTACAATCCAGTGTCTTTGTTACTTCAATTTAAACATCCATGAATCTTGTTCTACAATATTCAGTTTGTTTGATGGAAATAATAATGAAAAAAAAATGCTGTTCATCTGGATAAGAATTTTCATGTGAATAAAACGAAAAATGAAAAAGTTTGTTTTTTTTTGTTGTTTTTTTTAGAAAATATTCTTCCTTCTGTAAAAACTAAAATATTTTTTTACCTTTTTTTTTTTTAAGTTTATATTATATGTAATGCTGTGTGTGTGTGTGTGTGTGTGTGTGTGTGTGTGTGTGTGTGTGTGTGTATTTGTTTGTTTTGGTGGTGGGGAGGATGAGAAAAAGCAATCCTGGCTTATTCTTTTAGCCATGTGTCACTATATAGAATTAAAATTCACCAGAAGATCTTTTTCCTTTGCAAGAAGGCCTCCAGTAATACAAAGTCTTTGCTTGTTTCATAACTTAGTAGTTTTTTGTTTTTTTTTTAAGGTTTGTTTATCTACTTAAAAAGTGAGAGAGACAAACACCAAAAAAATATGCTTATTCTCCAGTATCATTTTCACTTTTCCCTTTCTTATCTGTTTTCTTTTTCTTGTCAGGTAAATTTGAGGACAAGCTGGCAGTGACACCTTTCAAGAGTCCAGTCAAAGTTTTTTCACACTGTTTCAGAGCACTGTACAATCTTTTGTTCTCATTCTCTGCAGTGTTTGCTGTTTCTATATGCTCCTCGCGTTCCTTCTTCATCAGAGCTAATTCCATTTGCAACCTTTTACTTATCTCTTCTCCTTTGGTCACTTTGTCTTTTAGAATTTCTATCAAGAGAATTAAAAAAAGAAAAAAAAGAAAAAAATCATTCAAAAAATAATTACAAAAAATGTGAGTGGCAAATAAATCTTATCAACAAAATGTTCTACATTTATATTTTTTATTATTATTAACAGCACTTTGGAAGAGATTTTGGCAGACTTTTGCAAAGAGTTGTTAATTTCAGTCATAACTCTTTTCACTGAAGCAAAATTATAGCCGAGTGCTTTGATGCATAAGAATGCTAGAAAAATACCAGTGTCAATAGGTTGTAGAATATCTGAGAGGAAGTGGGAAAGCTATTCAATGTGTTTTGCTTCTTTATGGCAGGCATCTTCAAACTGGAATGAGACAAACCTGTTGGAAGTTTGAGGAAGAGGTAATAATATTCTCATTAAATGCTATGGCCTGAAACTCACCATCTGCACTGTAGTGAAGCCATCAACGTCTGCTGGACTTGAAATTAACCTGAATAGATCTCAGGTTTTATTCTCTATTAGTTCTTATATCACATTGTGCTCCTATTGCCTTTGCTATGATCAGTGATATTGTATATTGACCATTGTCTGAGTAAGTTTTCAACTATATTTCATTATCTCCACAAAGATATGATGCATAAGAGTTATCACCACTGAGTCACAATTAACCTGAATAGTTAAGCAACACAGCATCAGTTTAACATGAGTCAGTGGACAATGACAGACATCACAAGTAGATCACTCATTAAATGCTAAAGAAAAAAAAAAGAAAACTTTTGGTCCAAATAACATTGCAAATACTGGGATATATTTTCCAAGTAGATTAATATACAAGCAATGAAAGCTGAAAAATTCTTAGCCTGATACACTTCCCAAAATCTTACCAATTTAAGTCAAGTAGTTTTGTAACAGATATAGAGAGATTGTAAAGAGGCACTGTTGCTTACCGATTTCATTGGTAAAGTCTTGCAATTTCTCCTCCAAGGCACTCCTGTTCTTTTCACTCTTCTCGAGACGCTGAGTGATGCTGTCAATGTCTATCAAAGCTCCATTGTAACTGATAAAGCCAGAATTTGGAGCAAAATCTTCTTTTTCCTTTTTTGGAGTTTTGCTAAAATCATCTGATGCGTTCTTGTGCTTCTGTGCATTCAAGTACATGTAATTACCTGTCAAAGATATCACAAGACACACATTGCAATATTGGATCATAAAAGAAAAAGAAAAAAATGCCCGTATAAAATTAACTTGTTTCAATTAAATTTGTATTAATAGTGAAATTTGTAAATGAACATTTTTATTTATGCGTAAAAGCAAATCAAGACAATATGTATTTTTAGACCTTTTTTTCATTTGCACTGATTAATGTACTATGGTCATCTCCTGACTACCTTTCAAGAAAAGGAAGGCATGTCTGCATTAAAAAACAAAAAATGATTCTTCAACATTTCAATAAGCCTTCAGCTTACCGAAATGTAGAAGCACCATTTTTTTTTTCTATACATATGTCCTTATGTCTAATAAGACATCAGAGAACTTAAAACGATTACTTAGTTACTTATTTTAGTACATTTTACAATTATTGCCACATGACAAACAATAGTCAGCACATTATTTAAACAAATTAGTTGTAAATAGTCAACAGTGCCTGTTTATAGGCCATCTGTCACTTATATTACTGTGAGCTAAGACTGTTTTTACATTTTGGGGAATCTTTTATCAATTGAAGATAATTTAATAAAAACATTTCACTTTGTTAATTTTATTGCAGATAAAAATGGTAGAAAGTTTTTCTCAACTGAATTATTCAATGTCATCATCATCTTAAGATGAAGATTCACCATTAAAAAAGAAACATGTACAAGAGCCTAAAAAACTATGGCATTTTAAGGACAAAAATTAGATGAAAATGTTCCAGAATATCACTTGCAGAACAGAAGAAGAAACAAGGTAGGCTGAGGAAAGCAATATTTGCTCTAATAGTCAACTAAATTTGCATAATACATCTTATAAATAATTTCCATCTATTTATAATAAATTTAATTTACATCTAACTTAAATTCATAATTAATAATAAATTTGTATCATTTCAAGTTTTTGACATCTATTTAATGCTTTCAACCTACTTTTATAAGATTTGAGAACTCCTTTAAGTAATGCACTAATCAATTTACTGTTTTAGATAGATTATGAAATAAGTAGCACAGTAATCATTCTAAGTAATGCAGTTAATCAAAATAAGTGTTGCATAATAATGCTGATAGATTCTGATCATAATTGATTGGAGTTGTTAATACATACCTGTTTTGTTTCAGTAAATTATGATTAACCAAACAGTTATCAACCTTTTACAGGTCATTTCATTTAAAGCTAAAAAATATTTTTAGATAAGAATATTTTTGGAGATAATAATGATTTACTCATACAAGTTATACTAATTAAAATCATAGCTAGGAGGTGGGGAGAAAGGTAATTCCTACCTTTCCCAAGGGTATTTCCATCTAAGTGAATATAACAAATCCAACTGGAACAAGAATAACAATTTTAGCTGTAGTAATAGGGTTGTGAAGCATTTTCCTGGTATGCCTTTTCAAACTGGGTCCCATGATGGTTATATTGGGTTTTGTAAATTTGTACCCCAGTATCACTGTTAGCTTTCTCCTATCTCACAACAATCATTATGCTGATGATAAATCTTATTAAATATGCTATAATATTGCCAATCAATTTAAGACTTATCAATAATTTATGAAATAATGCATGTATTTAAAAAGATATAAAAGTACTAATGAGATTACCTTGAGCCAATTTCATGTCATCAATTTCTGTAGATTTGATATCAATTTTGCCATCTTCTGAAGAATCTTCAGATTTAGGTCTATCAGTCAATTTCCTGTAGTTGAGAGCATCTCGAGTAACAAGTTTCTGAACAAACTTACGAACCTAAGAAAGACAAAAAGAAATTAATATATAAATAGGTCAACTCTTAAGAATAAAAAAATATGGCTGTGTCAAAATTAAACTGAAGAAAAGGTAAATACCACAATTTACAAGAAAATGTATTTCTCTCCAGAAGATATACTTTAAGTAAGATAACTGTTTTGATTTGAAAAGTTAAAATAATAGATAAAAATAAAAATTATTAACCTTGTAAAATTAAATAGCTTTATCTAAAACAAACGTATTCAAATTCAGAGAAAATGTCACACATTGACTTGTAACTCAATTTTAAAAATGATAGACTATATTTATTTTATTTTGCAGAACAGAAAATCATTTCTGTCGGTATCTGGTTACTTATATATCTATCCTTGAAGATTTGTATCTGTGAAAAGATGGGTATAATGGGTATATATCAATGAAGGAATTGTATAATTATATATATATATATTTATATATATATATTGTTCAGTTCAATATTATGATCTTGTTAAACAACACTATATTTTACATTTCTCCGGTAAATATAGGGAATGAATAGGATACATACAACCCCTTTTGAGTCTAATGGCTTGGAATATCAGAAGTAATATAAGACTATCTAAACAGACAATGCATACCTGTGCCCGAGACAACTGCATTCCTGTTGTGTGGATGATTTCCTCAATGTCTTTGTCCAACAAGTAACCAGTATGATTTTGGTCAAAGTAGACAAAAGACAAGAGTAAGGAAGGATCGGTGGTGTGATATTTTCTCTTTTCTTTCTTTTTGTCATCTCGGTCTTTTTTCACTGCAATCAAAACACAAAATAGTCTGTACATTAACAATATCAACACTTGAGAAAAAGAAAAAATTTATTACAAGAAAAAAAAAAAAAAAAAAAAAAAAAATTATTTCATTACCTGCCAACAAAAAAGGCCAATTAAAACAAACCCAAAGAAATAGGCTATGAAATAACTGTTATTGATAATTTGCCAAAGAGACATTTGAAATCACTTTGACCCGATCATCATTTTGTTGTGGAGTAAGACTCAGCATACTTCCTGCTCTTCCCTACTACTGCGACAATGGACTGCTCCTACTAATAAATATGGCAAAGTAGCCACATTAAAGGAGGTTTTGAGTAGTATTTGATTTACTCAAATTTTCCATTCTATGTATGAGCATTTAATAAACCTCTTCTTTGCTTCTTCTATCGGATCTTCTGTTCCTTTGATACTCTCTCTAATCATAGCCTTCCCAATTCTTGAATATTTTGAACAAAGACAACATAGTAAAGATTTTTAAAACTGATTTTTATGTGTTTTAATTCACTTCATGTGAAGATAACTGACAGTCACAACAGTAGCCAAATAAAAGTTTATATATATATATATATATATATATATATATATATATATATATATATATATGCTGCTCTTTTACTACTGCTCTATTTCAGCATAGACTTTTGGATCCTATTCCTAAATTTGATAAATTTCAGATATTAAAAGATAACTATTGTAAAATGAATTTATTCAGGCTAAATTATGGCATTTAAAAAAAAAATGTAGAATCATAGACTATCTGGAGAGTGAGCAAAATTAATTTTTCTATTGATTTAGGTTTTGATTAAAAAAAAAAATTTATTACTAATATTTTTCTTATAGCTAATATGAGAGGGTGCTAAAAGGTTCTCAGTCAAGCCAACTCCCCCAAATCTGATCAAATGACCAGCCATAAGAATTTTTTTTGATGGGGAAGGGTTTCTTGGTGAGGCCAAAAACTTCAGCACCCCATCACAAAATTACTATTGTAAAACAAAAGAAAATTCAAATACAAGTTTTTAAAATAAAAAGAACGCAAGAAAAAAAGAAACCAAATTTTCCAAATAAACTTACCTTTATCTCTCTTGTCATCTTTCTCATCATCATCAGGCTGTAAAAGAGAAAAAGGAAAAACAATTCTTATATTTATAGAGAATTTTTTTCAGAAGCATAAAATTTTACTAACAAGACTAGGGAATGTTTTCTGTTTACCTGAAGGAATTACATGAAATGTTCAAAGATTTTTTTAAAAGTTCAATAAGATTACGAAAGAGCTCAGTCAATTACTATTTCTAGGGTCTGAAATTACTAAATGAATTAAATGAAAACTCATTTTCCATTTGTTTGTATTTTCCCTATATTTCCTGTGAGCAAACATTTATTTTTGACACAATATTTTAAAAAATACAATTTGTAATGATCCTAAGAATAAATATTATAGAACACTTAGTCGTTGATCTACCAAAACTAATGAAAATTTAACCACTATTTTTAATCAAGAGAATAACAAAAACTAAATGCAAAAATAAATTTACAAAAAAGTTGAACATTTTGTAAATATACAGCAAGAAAACCCTGAAAGAATTATTTATATAGGGTGGGGGAGACAACATTTCAGCACTTCTACAAATGGGGCAGCAGGAAATAAAGGAACTTTTAATTCTGCTGTCATTGATTCAGATTTATATGATTTTTGTTTTATTTGTATATCTCATTAACAACAAATTGTATATGGGTCTTCACGTATATATAAATACACCCACTTTATATGATGTATACGTATATAGATACACATTATATCCACAAACACCGAATACAAGAATTATAGCATTCTATTGTCTGCCAAGCTTATATGGTCAATTGGTGCTTCAAATACAAGTTTATGCAAATAAAGAATAAAATAAGAATCAATAAAAATAGTTAATTATAATGAAAAGAAATTTAAAAAAAAAAAAAAAAAGAAAAAAAAAAAATATTTTTTTACCTCATCATCATCATCATCTTCATCCATATCTTCATCATTGCCATTCATTTCTTTGCCACTGTCCTCTTCTCTTCTCTTATCAGATTTCTCTTCATCTAACTTTTTCACATCCTGTAAAGAATAAACACTGGTTCAATGATTGAAGTGAGAGAAGTTCACAACATAAAAATCATCTGATGCACAAGGGGAAATCTCAGTTTTAAATATGAAGAGGGAAGAATTCATAATGAGCCAGGTCTCTCAATTGATGATATTTGAAATTATTGCTATTATTTGGATTATTTTAATTAATCTGCAATTAAAACAATACAGGTAATTTGGAAAACACTTCATCATAATCTTAATGATATAAAAGAATATGGAGAATATACTTTCAAAGTGCTTCCTATTTAAAATCATAAGCTCAAGTCCAATGTTTTATTTGATATCTCAAATAATACTAAATTCTATCACAAAGCTGTCAAAATCATTGGGATGCACAAAACAAAACTGATATTTTATCCAGACAAATTTATAACATTTTTATAACTAAAATATTTCCATACCTTGTCTTCCTTATCACTAGAGGATTTTTTTCTCTTGTTATTAGAATCCTAGGAAAAAGAAAAAAAAAATGAAATATTGTTAATAGACAATACATGATAATTTTTCTGGAGTAAAAGACAAAAATTAATCCTTATAAAATATTATGACAAGATTATATATAAGAAAATAAATTCTCATTAAAAATATATATAACTATTTTTGTGAATTTCTGTGTGGCTGTATATAATTTCAACTGACAATTTTTTTCTTTCTGTTAATTTTTAATTTGCAAGAATTTACATCAAAAACTTTTTTCTTTTATAAAGCCATGATGATTGATCAGTGCTTTTTTTGGTGTATTGTTTATGAGGTAACTAAAAATTTGAGTAAGAATTTTTGAATTCAACAAAACTAATTTATTGTTGGTTAAGACAATTATAGAGATAAAATATAAAAGAATGTATAAACATAAAAATGTCTTAAAATAAAATATAATGTACCTTGTCTTTTGATGACCGATCATCTTTTGGTGATGACTTTTCATCCTTTGATGAAGATTTTTCATCAGATTTTTTCTTGTCCTTCAGTTTGTCATCCTCTTTTTTTTCAGGAGCCAAAGCAAGAGCTTTGTAAATTTTAAAGCCAAAATCACGCATCAACATTTCATTGAATAATTCTGCAAACAAGGAAACCTACAAAAAGAGTTGAAAAAATAATTATATCAATATTTCCTGCATAGAAAAAAAAATATATTTTTATAATTGTTAAAGCAAAAACTAAAACTAATTTTTGATTATGATTTTTCTGTTTAAATTTATATAAGAAATAACTAAAGAAAAGGCTGAGGACTAAAATTAAAGGCATAAACATTGAGAGTTGGAATTTATTTTGATTTTCTACAGTCTGATTATAAAGAGAAAACCTTTGGACAAAAAGTTGAATGGGAGTAAGCAATGTTCAAATATGACTGCAACTAAAATGACACTACAGCCAACACTTTGGATTTCTGTACCATGATTAATTAGATTTTTTTCAAGAGTATTATTACACAGTAAACAAAGATTCTACTTGACTGTTGATTTATGAATATAAAAATAAACTATAAATGCAGTCTGGCTGTAAATACTTCTCCAGGGAAAATAGTAAGTCTTTTTTTAAACTGAAAATTAAAAAATTTTTTGTCAATGTCAAAATGACTATGGCTTCACATAGACTTGAAAAACTGCTTCATTAACTTTGAAAAATCTTAAAATCAAGTTTGTTGTAAGCTAATGCTAAGTTTATAACATTGCAATTCCGGATTTTTAATTATTTATAGATTTTTCAAGCTTAAGAACATATTATGAGATAAACAAAATGGAAATTAATAAGTCAAAAATATACAAAATGAAATCAAACTAACAGGTCTTTTAGATTCTGGGCTCATGAAATTTAACAAAAATAGTTTTTAATGAACTTAGTATTTCATTTAAAGTTAGTAGCTGTTATAATAAATAATAAAAAAAATGTTAAATGGAAAGAAAGATTAAAACTGTCCTGATTAATTGTGCAAAGTTCTTTATGTCACTATACCGAAAGAAATGGTGTCAGGCATAAAACCAGTGCATAAGGTTCAACCTTATGTGAAGAATACAAAAAAAAAACCCAAATCTATTTGAGCAAAACAAAAAGGCATATCTTTAATTTAAATTTAACAAATTATTATCAACCATTATTAATTTTGGTTTAGTATTTCAGTTGCTTTTCCTCACAATTCCTACAAACAGTGCAGATCATAAATAGAGAAACTCTGAGCAAAACTTGAACTCGCATCCTTTTCACCTCAAGACACCTATCTTACCATGATAACCACTTTTACTTTAAATTTTCATTTTTACTATTTTATCTGCATAGAACAGTTATAACATGATAGTGTGAAAAATAAATAAACCAAATAATTCAAAGTAATCACATTCATTTACAATGCAAAGAATTCATACTGTATGTACTTTGAAATATTTGTGTACTGAAGTCAAAGTACCTGGAAGGCTAAAGTAAGATTTGTAATTTTCTAAAATTACAAAAATCCTCAAATCATTATGAAGCAAATGGTGTATTCACTATGTTGTGGAGTAAAGAATACACCCTTGGTGACTATGAACTTGTCCAATTCTATAAAGAGTTCCATGTTATGAGGTCAGTATTAGTTGTATTGGAGTCAGTCTTCAAAATAACTATACAGGCGTTACAGGAATAGCCTAAGCATTACGTTTAGAGAATACTTAACAAATTATACTATACCTAGTGCAAGTGTGTGTTATAACAATAACCCTACAATAGGAAGTTATAATATACTATACTGAAAAGTCACCCGGTTCACAAACCTCCCCGGTCTTTTGCACAGAAGTAAAGGTTTATCCGTTGTTTCCTGTTTAGGATTGGGTTTCTGGTTCTTTCTAAAGTCTAGTCTAACTCTATACTTCTAACATTTGTTTGAACTCTGAAATTTTATTTACTATTTTTTTTCTTTCCTCAACAATAAATAAGCTTGCGTATCCTCCAGTTCAAAGTCCTCCCTAATCTTTTAAATAGAGTATAGGTTTATCCCTTATTTCCTGTTTAGGACCAGGTTTCTAGTTCCTTCTAAAATTTTAATTCTCTTTTTCACTCCCAGTAGCCCCTTATGTCTTCATGCCATTGTTGCCTTGTTTGAAACAAATTAATAATAAAAAAAAAAAAACTCAAATTTTTTTTCATGACAGTCTATTTTTTGTAATGTATCTAGAGTTTTAAATAAATATATCAACTACAAAAGGAGCCTTATCAGTTGAATGTTGTGTGTAAGAACTCCACTCCTTGCCTGAGATAAGGTTAATAAAATATTTGCAGTAATTCATTGAAAATAAAATATTCAACCTTCCTAAAAATGAAGACAGATAATTACAAGGTGCAACTTTTATCAAAACATTTTCCATTTTCAATCCCCTTTCATTTTATAATATAAAGGTATAAAGTGAAAAATTACTTGGTTTGCTCACCTCAAAAGAATGTTCTTTATTGTCTTCTTGACGATAGTCCAGTAAGACACTGAGGGACATAACAGTGCAATCAAATTTTCCTCCTTTAGCTGTTGCTGATGGATGCACAATGATGGAGGGCTTATCTGGAAGGGTATATTTGCGCTCCATTAGAGCTAACTCCTTTTCTTCTTTACGTTTCTTTTCTTCTTCCTAAAATAATACAAATACAAGACAGGCATCAATCTCTTTCACAAACATACATTAAAAACAATAAAACATTAACCACTAATAACATTAGATTCTATGAATCTAGTTTTGGAAGCATTGATAAAAATTTGCTTGTTTCTTTAATGATTTAAAATTAGTAACTATTTTCAAATATTTTAATATCTTAGAGAGAGAGATCAGTGCCACATTTAAAAAAATATTGAAAATGATTTTTTTCTTTTTAACTTCATGATTTTATTTTTTTTGTTAACTATATTTACCAAATTAGGGTAACAAATTCACCCAGAAAATAATTTCATATTTATAAGCATAAAACAATATTTTTATACTCAACAAACTATTATGTATTATTTTCTTCTTTTTTTTCCCCCTTATCAGCTTATGCAGAAAAAAATTATTCCATTTTAAACATCATTGAAAATCTTGACCATTTAGAAATTAAAAAAAAAAAAAAAAAAAAAAAATAAGTGTTAAAAGGATGAGCAAGTTAAACATTAGTTTTTATTTCTTTGTCAGATTTTGTTTAACACTATGTCAACCCTGAAGGGTCATTTTACACCAACCAGGAAGGTTGGCGTAAAATGATATTACACACACACACTTTTTTCCTTTTCCAATAATTAGAGGGGCTCAGTTTGGTTGGGACAATTTGTTTTATACAAAGTTTTTAATGAAAATGAACATTCTACTCTTTATTCCAAGGTTGTTTACATCTTACAGAATACCATACTTCCATGTCCTTTTCAAGGTTAAAGAAAAAAGAAGACAATATCAGATGATGCCCTTGTACAAATTAGTCTCTGATAAAGGATTCAATGCAGACAAGTCGATCAATGGTGCTTCTGTTATGTCTGAATCCATTTTGATATTCGGATACAATGTTATATTTTTCCAGAAGTCATATTAACCAGGCATTTACCATTCTTTCCATGGTTTTACAAAGGCAGCTGGTAAGAGAGATAGGACGATAATTATTTGAGTTTGAGGCATCCTTACTCAAATTAGGAATTCAGATAATTACAGCTTCCTGCAATTCTTTGGGAAAATTTCCTCTGTGTGTGTGCCATGTTATTAAATATGTCCAACAATACTAACAGGGTATGTTTCTGGTAGGTGTTTTAAAGATTGATAATGTTCATCATCTGGTGCAGTAACAGTGTCATGGCACTTACTAAGGAACTCTTTCAATTCATACACCAATGCTAAATGGTATATTGTACTTTTATTTATTGTCAGAAGAATTAACTTTTGTTTTTCAGCCTTGGATTTAAACTTTTGGAATACAGAGTGGTAATATTTTCAAGTTCTTCCACTAATAAGTGAGCAATTTTTGTGCACTTTTGTCTATTTCATTTATTCAGGTACATTTATGTTCTTCACTGGTACATTAGTGTCAAATTTTGATATGTATTGTTTCTTTGATTCTCTTTTACAGATTTTAATAATGCACAAAGGTCAATTGTTGTTGGCTAAAGTTGAAATATTTTAAAAAATGTTTCTTTTCAGTGTTTAATTGCTTACCTGCATTCAGTTGTGATCCGGCCAAAGATTTAGGGACTGTTTGTCCCACCACTTAGACTACTAAACTTGTAAGTGGGTGTGGTTCTTTAAGTATTTTATTGGAAATTAAGGATTGACAAAGGTCTGTGAATACCTGTTAGTTTGCCTTATGGATTTGACATTTAGAGATTCTCTCCTGTGCTATTGGTTTATTGGAGTCAATGAAAATAGGAGAGTGATCACTCCCACATTGATTTTCATGGACTCTCCATTGAAAGTCCATGATGGTTGAGGAGGAGTAAATTGATAGATCTATGGCTAACATAGAACCAGAAAGCGGATTGAGGTAAATGTAGGATTTGTCATTGAATAAACATAAATCATAAGTTTGTATTAGGTTTTCAATGGTATGGCCAAATGGGTTGGAGATTTTGCAACCCCCAAAGTTGCTATAGCCATTAAAGTCTGATCAATAAGAAAGGAGTGGATAATAGGTCAATTAATCTGTTAATTTTGGTTTGTCCTAATTAGTATTTCTGAGATATATAGTAAAAATATGGTTAATGTACCATGAAGAATGATTTTAATAGCTATGACTTGTAAGCTTGTGCTCAAGTGTAGAATCTTGTGTGGAGTGGCAGCTTTTACTAGTATTGAAGTACCACTAGCACATTTGAAATTGTGGTTAAAAATCTTGTTTTTCTTGCATCAGCAGGTGGGCCAAAGATTAGTATAGGAATTTTTAGCATCTTTTTTGGTGTTGAAAATGCATTGTTTTGGAAATTCTTGCAAAAATCAAATAATTATCAGATTTTAATGAAATTTTCATGACTTATTAACAAATTATTTTTTAATTTCTTATTTTTAGATAATATATATATGTGTGTGTGTGTGTGTGTGTTTTTTTACATGTTAATTAATTTTATAAAATTTTGAGAAATAAAAATTTCTACCTCTTCATATTTATATTAGTTAAAACAAGACTCCTTGGAGAATTTAAATCATCAATTTGTTTTTGTCAAACAGAACCATTTACTAAAAAATTGTAAAATAAAAATGCAATAAAACTATAACATTATTTAATTAGAAAAGCTTTTAATTGCTTTTATAAATAAGATATAGTAAGGACAATTGTCTTAAAAAAATTTTTCTCAATTAATTTTTACAAGAATTTTATTTTTTAGAATTTCAATTAGAAAAATTTATTAATTTTAAATCTTTTAAAATTCTGTATTAATTTCAGCCTTTTAGAGGATATTAAGTGAAAATTATATTTACTAATCATAAATGGAAAAGTTTAATACAAATCAAACACCAATATTTTTAAAAGAATTTTGAATATTTTTTACATGTTTATAAACACGCCCATTTTTTTAAGTATGAGCGACCATACACAACATTATCAAAAAATAAAAGCAATAACTATATCAAATTTAAAGTCAACATTTCTAAAATGTAGTAAAGCATTAGATTATGGAGAATATTTTCGTAAATTTTTAAGATTACCGAGTACTTAAAAATTATATAAAAAAAATGCACTTACATCATTTTCTTAATTATGTTTTAAACAGTCTTTGCAGAATAACATTAGACCTGTCATCAGGCCGTGAACATGTCAAAACAGCTAGTCAGGTTAAAAAATGCATTCATGTGATACTTTAAACTTAAAGTAAATAACATTTGTTTCAAATCAGATTAATTATACTTTAAAATCAGCTAACATTCTTCAAAGTTTCAGAAAAAGTACATTTTATTTTTGGAAGATTTTTTAATAAAGAGAATTACATTGTGATGAAAGATGACTAAAAAAATCTCCTTCCAGTCAATTTAAATTAGTTTTTGAAATACAGTAAAGTATTTTGTTTACTGGAAATATTAAATTTAAAATTAAAATAACAGCTTCAAGACAGATTTTCCATTTTTAAAAATTCATTCTAAACCTTAGATAATGTTTTTTGGGGAGGTACCTACTTTTATATCCTTTAAAGTATAGGTTGTCAGATTCTTTTTGCATTGTTTCCTGTAAGCAGACTATATTTGAATTTTAGTCTGCCATCAGTTTGATTTCTTCAAAATTTGCTTTAATTCCTCTACAGTTCCATCTACAAAATAGTTTCTCTACAGGCCATATTTATTGTTTTTACTTTGTAGATGGAGGACCATCCTCTGTTTTCATTTACTTTCTTGGTTATCAATGTCCTTACTTGTTTGAGATTTGATTTTCTCGGATTCAAGTACCTCAAATAGATTTTGTATTAAGAGGTCTGGTATTTTTGTTTTAGTTAGAATTAACGATTTGTTATCTAAGTTGGATTTAGTTCTTTTGGAGGCATTTGATTGATTTTTGCTGAGATGGAGTTTGAATCTGATTTTTTTGTTGTGGATTTTATTTTTTTTGAGTATTATGCTAATTTTATTTATGAGTGAAGTTATCTCATCAGATTTCAATTCAAAGAGTTTATTTTTGACATTCTTGGTTGGTGATTTTTGGGGCAGCTTTTTTTGTAATTTCAGTATATGAAGATGTAGAGAAGGTACTTTTCACTATTTTTTTTCTTTATTCTTATTCACTTTTCCAGATCTCACACTCCTTTGAATCGGCAGTATATTTTTGCTTGCAATTTAGACACTTTCGGATGTTTTTTGTAGGTTAATCTGGAATGGTCTGTTCCATTCTCTCCACTTCATCCACACAATGGGGTTTGGTTGGCCAAATTGTTGTTAGTTTGAATCATCTGATTGGTTCAGGATCGTAGGTTTCTATCTTAATAGAGTATATAATTTTTATTTCAGATGGAAGTTTAGTGGTATTAAATGTGAGTATATATTAGTGTTAATATTTTGTCCACTTTTTTTTTTTTTTTTTTAATTTTTATTCTTTCGACATCTATAATTTTGTTTCCTCAGGTATGTCTTCATTTCCTCTAGGGAGCATGGAGTGAGGTCAGAGCTTCTAATTACTCCTTTGGATAAATTTAAAGTTTGGGGAGAGTAGGCTTTGATTTTTTATTCATCAAAAGTCATCCTTTTAACAATTTTTCAGAGTATACGTTATTGATAATTGTACTCATATTGTACCACATAATTTTTTTAACAGATGTAAGAGTTATATTGGAGGATATTTTTTCCATTAGAAATGGTGACAATTTAGTAATGGGAGTTTCTTCTAATGATTCAAGTACAATTCAATCATGAAGAGTTTCATTAAACCCTGTTTCACTGTCTGGGCTTGATTATAGGTGGGGTCTTTTAATTTTTGATGCCATGGAAGTTTCATTTAAAGTTTCATCATTTCTGGTCCACACTCACCCTGGAGCCCTTTGAAGGAAGATTTGGGAGCGGGGGATAGGCATTTGCCCAAACATTCCAAGGATACAAGAACAGTATACTTATATTAATGAGTTATTGCAAACATTTAGTAGTTCTTCCATTGCTCCACCCCAATTAAGTGAAACATCAGTTTACTGATGATGTTGAAATTTTGACTCAATAATTGACCCTTGTCACCATCTTCTAGTAATTGTGTTTTTTACTCAGGTTTGTTTGTTTGTTTGTTTGTTAGGTTATATTATATGATGGAGTGTATGACTGGATTGAGTGCTTTTGGTATATATGACTCGCCAAGTGATCAGATTGGGCCTCACTGACCACCTGTCTAGTCCAAGTAAAGGCCAAAGAGGAGTGTTGCAGCTGATGCCCTCTCAATACTCAGGATCCCATGCTTAGGCATCATAGGTCGCTACCCATGGCAAACAAGTGGAAGAAGTGCAACTGGTGTATTCTACTACTATCCCAACTGGCTGGGCCATAGGCATCAGTTAGACTTGATTAGTTAGTTTTATATATAAAAAGTACCGTATATACTCTTGTATAAACCTACTTCATGTGTGTTGCTTGATTTTTTTCATATGGCTTGTGTATAATGCAACCCCAGCTTCTGAGCAATACTAGGCATCATCCTGGACATATTTTATAGCAAATAAATAGTCTTCATTGTATATCAATGATCTTTTTTTGTATTATAAATAATTTATTCTTGTATAATCCAGAACCTATACTGGCAGCAAATCGCTTGCATACAGATAGGAAAGGAGTTCAGTAAATATACAAAAATAAAAAGGGATATAACAAGGATGCATCTTCTCACCAGACCTTTTCAACCTATACAGCAAGGCCATTCTGAGAAAATTAGAAGTCTTACCAGGATTCATTAGTGGTGGCCACAATCCTAGCAACATAAGACATGCAGATAACAGTGTTGATAACAGACACAGACTGCAGAAGGTAGTGACGGAAAGTGAGAAGAAAAGACTAAAGACATCAATTACAAGATTGGTTGTCAGCAAAAGTAACAGCCCAACATGCAAATTACAGATTGGAAATACAAATATAAAACACGTGCAACAATTTAGATATTTGGGAAGCATATTAACAGAAGTGCAACACTGAAATCTGGAGGTGAATTTTAGATAGTGAAAGGTGTCTTCCAAAATCTGAGCAAAGCATTAAGAAACAGAAAAATATTATTAGAAAAGAAAAGAGTACTGAACTGTTATGTAGTATCAGATCTCCTATATGGCAGTGAATGCTGGACAATCTCTTCACAGAAGAAGAAGAGACTTAAAGCAGCAGACATGTAGTTCTACAGAAGGATGCTGAAAATACCATCGACTATTGGCAATAAAAAGGATGCTTATACTTAACATCAAGAAGAGACAGTTGGAATTTCTGGGGCACATAATTTAATACTCACGTGACAGATTAAAGGTAAGAGAGACAGAGGAAAGCAATGCACAACCTACCCGACAAGTTAGAATGAATAGATAGTGGGGCAGGGTTTGAGAGAGATGACAAAAAAAAAAAAAATTATTAAGTGCTACAAAGGACAGGAAATTGTGGAGAACCATGAAAGGACATTGCACATAGAAAAAGATTGTTTTACTGAACATTTCTAAACTATTTTATTTGGTGTATCATAAATAATTTCTTCCTGTAGCGTGTATTGTGGTACAACTTGTCAAAATATTTTAAGGATATGTATGGGAGAATTCTAAGCTAAAATAATACCAGTAAATGTAAAGAATATAATAAGAATAAATATCAATAAACAGAGGAAGACAGGATAAGGAAAACAACTGAAAAATATACGGTATAGATACATATCAGACAAGAGGGGTACCATTGGAAAAACACATGCAAACGAAAATGAATGAAAGTAAATTGAAAAAAAAAATTCTTCATTTATATAAGGTGTTTGTAGATTTTAAGCAGTACATGTAGTGAATGACATTCTGCTGTTCATGTAGCAACAGAAAGAATTCAGGCTACGGGAGGCAGGCTAAAGAAGCTTACCTGTACTGTTATGGTTGGCCAAAGGTACCGTGAAAATGTAGGCCTACCAGGTAGGTTACGGTCACCGAAAATGCATTGATTTTAACCCCACCCACAAAAAAAAAAAAAAAAAAAAAAAAATTTACCTGAATATAGTGCACTGAAAAGGCATGATTTTTTTTTTAACCTCTTCAAAAAAAAAAAAAAAAACCTTGTATACTGCAACCCACCCGCTATGTTTTGTGTAAAAAATAATCATAAAAACTGGTACTATACTCGAGTATATACGGTACATATTCTGTTATGTTGTTAAATTCTAAAAACAAAGTGTCATAGTGGAGAAGCAGTTACCATTAATACTTTGTGTTATTTACTGGTTGATCTCAAAGAAGTATACTGAAGATGAAAAGATATATTAGCAGAAAAGAAACCCCCCACCAAAAAAATGTTGGGTTTATAATGTCATTGTCAATTTATTACTATGAGATTTCATGTCCTTATCAAAGAATAAAAGGAGATGCAAAAAGTTCTCAAAATCTGACCAAATGATCATACATCAGATTTTATTTTTTTGGAAGTACTTCGTGGTTGAGCTGAAAACTTTTCAGCAGTCTTTCAAGTTAAAATCTAGTGTCATTCTACCATGATGACTTATGGACAGTCATAATTGCCCAAGTTGCGGAGAAGTCAGATTTGCTGTTACTTTAAGTATTTTTTTTCTCAAATTCTTCTTGAATAAAAAGAATATTTGCTATGATTCACTGACCTCTTTCTTTTTCTTTTCATCTTTATCATCCACTTCCATTTTCTGAAGCTCTTCTTGCTTTTTAACTGCTTCTTCCAGCTAAACAAGACAGACAATTAATTTTAAAATGTCAATAGCAAATGATTAGTAGAACAGAAGTTATTTTACAAAATTTATAAATTGAAAAGATTAAAATAAGAAATTGATTAAAAAATAAAATAACTAGTTATACGCCTATTTGTCAGGAATAAAGTTTAAATTCTTGACAAATAGGCTTATAACTGTTTTTCCCAACATTCTGAAATTGGGGAAAATGTTATCAATAAAAAATGACAACTGGATCTTTTTTAAAATGATTATTTTACAATGTTGCTCTAGTATACATTGTATCAACTGCTTTTCAGTTGACACAATGGTTTTGAATTGAACTATTCACTATATCATAAAACTTACTGGGGCTTGAAACAAATTCATACTAGAGACATTTTTAAAGAGGAAAAAAAAAAAAAATCACAGACAAACGTACAGCAGCCACTTTGTTACTTTCTTGCTCTTCCTCTTCTTCCTTTTCAGTTTTTAGAACTTTTGTCAGTCGGGCAATAAGCTGAGACTTGAGTCCCTTTGAACTCAAATTACGATCTTCTAATTCACGGCGGAGATCAACAATCTGAGAAAATAAAGATAATTAAATACAAAAATGTGTAAAATAAAAAAGTAAAAAGAAATATCTCCACTTCATAAAAGAAAGAAGAAGAGTTTAGCATTCCAAGATACGTTTGGACACAAACTCACTCTTCACGCTGCTTGTGTTATGGTACAAAAAAGTCTTTCACATCAAACTACCACAGTAATGGTGTAGTCCTTAGCATCTAATCACAAATCTTTATCGAGAGGAAAAAATAAAGTTTTCAAGCCTGTACTTATGTAAATATTCAGTTGGTTTCATTTGCAGATGTACAAGGCATGCGAGTAGATATTTCTTCTTTTAAATCTATCCTTGCAGACAGCAGAAAGTTTCCTTTATTACCCACCTATGCCATATTTGTTGACTCGTTGCATAAGGTTAAGACGAGTATAGATGCTGGCACAGAGTAGTTTCCTTTACTCAAGATTGAATGACGGATTTGTGTGTGTGTGTGTGTGTGTGTTTTTTTTTTTTTGGTTGTGAGTTATTTAAAGCCGAGATATATTTTAGATTGTAAGAGATTGCTTACAGTACTTGGTGTCCCAAGGTGCTCCCACCTCATTTGACCAGGCTTGATACTGGTGATTGAATGGGAACTGATGATTTTCCCTTTGCTCAGAAAAGGCATTTAGGAAGATCTTCATGTATTAATTTGAATCATCTGTGGGACATGAGTGATAGTAAATGGTATTATCTATGCGTAAAGCTAATGAACTGAATTGTTTGACATCTTATTTTGTTCTATAAAACTGAGAACGCTCTTTCCTTATGAATTATACATTTGAAAAAAAAATTGTATGGATTATGGATTAGTCAAAATACTGTCATCATTCAACATATGAATAAATTTTGTAATGTTAATAACACTTTGAAAAGTTAAAGATAGACATTTTATTTAGTCTAAGATTAAGGCCTCAATAAGTATGTAAAAATAGACCTGAATATAAATGAATATATTCAATGTGTGAATAATTTTTTTGGCATTAGTTTCTATATGTTCATACAGAAAAAATATCTAGTTATAATTAAAAAAAAAAAATAAACAGAAAAATAATGTTTCAAGGAAGAATATCAAATTTTTAAGACACTTTCATTTCTTATCTCATCCATGGAAATCAAACAGATTAAAATCTAATTTCTTGGAAATTTTTAACTCTTGAAACTCACTGTAAAGAATGATGCTTATTAAACTTCAATGTATAAGAATATAAAAGTGCCAATCATATCAGAGAAAAGAAAACTACAGATACAGGTAACAGAATATGAATGTCTCACTAAAGTAAAAAGTTCTCCAGTGGAATAATAATATCTAATCAGAAAAAAAGAATTACCTTCATCGTTTTAGGGTCCAGTTCAGAAAAATGAGTTGGTTCTTTCTCTGGATTTGCATTTTCTTCTTCTTCCTACAAAATAAATAATAGTTGTTAGAGTATAAAAATATATATTATATAGCATTTTAATAATAAAAAAATCAGAATTGTTGTAGTCATTTATTGCTATTGCCTGTAATTGTTAGCAATATATCAGTTTATCTCTGGTTTGCTGCATAAAAAAAAAAAAAAAACCTGCAGTATGAGGTAGAAATTGGTTGCCCACATTATTCTACGTTAGCCCAATCAGTCCCTGTTTTGTCCCTGAGCTAGTCTCAAAACTCACTCATCATCAGCTACTGGGGCTGAACGTATGCTAATCAGTGTAACAGAGCTAAGACAAAAAATTCAGAGGTGAAGTCAGCATACACTGGTAGCAGTATTACTCATTACAGGCTTGCTCATTTCCAAAAAGAAATAGATACACGCAAAGAAAGAAATAGAAAGTTCAAGTTATAAAAAAAAGATTACTGCCATCAGAAGAATTTTTCTTTTTTATTGGGCATAACAGTTAAATAATTACCACCATATTTGAATCAATAATTTTTTTTAAATACTCTAACACGAGAATACAAAAATGATAGAATCTAAATAAAACTAAAAAAAGAAAGTTTTTAATTTGAAAGCATGTAAAATTTTGCACTTACTTACCTAAGAGGGAGAGAAATATTTGTTTCTATTTTAGTGTCTCAGTTCAGTTGAAGTTTTAAAATTATTTGGAACAAATTTTTAGTTTTTAATATTCTTACCAACCTCAAGCATTCCTACATAAAATGCAACATTATCTGAGCAGGCACTTAAAAAACGAAATTCTTTATGAATGTGATAGGGAACGATTCTGGCATATTTGTACAAAATAGGAGAATATACAATGACGTAACAGATAAATATTACAAAAGATACAAAACCTTAATTTTCAGAAGACATCAACATTTTGATTTATTTTGAATTTATTGTTATGTAATCTGCATATTTATCAACTTGTAAAGTGAGAAAAACTTTAAATATTATAAGTTTAAATAAATTTTAAAATTATGCTATAGCCGAAGAGGAGGAATAAAATTTCATATATTTCAGCTGGGAATACCAACTTTAGAGTTTCAAGATATTAAGCCTTCTTTTATTTCAGTAAACTAACCTGAGCATACCAGCTAACCAAAAATGATATGTATGTATGTGAGAGAGAGAGAGATGAAATAAAGAGTGAGTTTCTGAATGTAGCTAACATCCTTATTTCAGTCTGAGTGAAGTTCTTTAACATACTGAGTATTAAATTTAAAAATATTTAAATATATGTAACTCAATATTCATGTCATGAAAGAGACAAAAGTGATATTCAAGTGTTGAATATTAAATCTAATTTATACAGAATTTATTTTTTATTTTTTTACTTTGCTTCCAAATAAAATCTTACAGGATTCTAAATTTACTGTTATGTACATTTACTTAATATTTTTGTCATCAAAAGTTTACAAAATAATATTTCTGGTTTTTCTTTTTAATGAAAAAGTAATTAGAACTGGTTAAATAGTTGAGTTTAATTCAAAAGGCAGAGAGAAAAAAATTAATCTAAAGGCAGTAAGGTATGAAGTTTTCATCTTTTTCCAGATTTCTTTTCAAATGTATATAAGAACATTAATAGTAAAAATGAGGAAGTATCTTTCTGGAGGCATCGTTACAAAGCAATTTGCTGACTCCACAAAATGACTTTAGGCTGGACTGTTTTCTAAAAAGGAGAATAGAAAAAAATGCCCCCACAAAACATAAGAGCATGTATGAAGGAAGAAAAAAAATAAAAAATAAAAATAAAAAATAAAACAAAAAAAAAAAAACATAAAAGACAAAACACATACTCATTCACACACACACACACATATATATATATATATATATATACATATATATACATACACACACACACACATATATACATACATACACATACATTATATAGATTATTTTAACATTTTTAAAAAGAAAATCATTTCTTCCTTTAATGAACCCCTAAGCAAAGGGGAGGAAAAAAACATCCTAAAGCTGAAATGGAAAAGCAGTGTACAAGAGTAAATCAAGGAAATGGAATTGGAGGGGGAGGAGAGAAAAAAGTTCTCAGTAGGAATGTAGCAGCTGCAGCAGCGTTAACAGACCACCACTAATGTGTCGTCTCCACTGTCATCATAACTGATATATGCAAATGTTCCCTTCACACAATGCCCTAAAATAGGAACTGAGTAAAGAAAAAAAAAAAAAAAAAAAATCAGAAAAAGATTGACAATTTGTCTTTTTTTTTCTTCCACATTTAGAATAATCATTTTTTTGAAAAGGATGTAAACATTAATGCAAATGTATGTATTTAGTTGCATATGCATGAATATGGATGTGTGCAATAATAATAAATCTCTCCTAGCCAACAAACTGTAATTTGGTCAGCATTTCCAAGGGAATATTTGGTTTTCTGAGCCATAAGAAATACCAAGGCATTGGGAATGAATGAAGTTTTGCTGGCAAAATCATTATTCAACTTTAAAAAGAAAAAAAAATATTATTTATTTTCATTTCACAACTTGCCCATGAAAATTACCAAATATTTACTTTCAAAACATACATTTTTCATTTTGAATGAATAGGTGGTAAAGAATTTTCTCAAGATGAAAATATATATATATATACATATATATACATACACACACATGCATGCACACACACACACACACTCTCTTGTAATTTATGTTTATATCATAGCAAATTTATAAATATTTTTTAAAAAATAATCACTAGTGGAATTTTAATCTATGAGCCAACTCTTTATTTAAGGTCTTCATTAGGAAGTCTCTTTAATTTTAAGGACCATTAATTAACCACAAGCTTTTTAGCACTTATATTAACATTCCTTATTCAATAAGCAACATAATAGGAGAATTTACTGAATAGATGTCACAAGAATGACAAATCAGCAACTTAAGATTATCATAAAAAATGCATCAAAATGATCATGCAACTGATATCAATTCCTTGACATTATTAAATTTAAGATATCAATCAATAGATAAAGATACATCAGCAAAGCTATTAGCCACAATTATAAATGATCATGATATAATATGCAAGCACTTTAATTTGGACTTAGGTAAAGGCATATAAATAAGCAAATAAACCATAACAGCAAGAAATTAAATCAATATATATATATTCATTATAGTTTGGGATACAAATATCACAAAGAAATGAGAAAAAGAATTAAACCATAAGTAAAAGTAATGTAATCTTTTTCTCCTCTAAATTGACAATTTCAAACTGACCATTTTTTTTTAAACAATTATAACACTTGTGCACATTTGACCAAATAAAACGCTTACCCACTGTCCCAATTTTTACCAGGTTTCTCAAAGTGGAGTTCTACTCAGCTACCAAATATCAAATATAACAGAAATAAATCATCAATTAATAATTAAAGAAATTTTAACTATTCCAGCTTGACTGACAAATTTACCTGCATTAAAAGCACAAGAAATTTATATGAACAAAAAAAAAAAAAAGAAAGAAAAAGAATAAAGAGAAAGGAAGGAACTAAGAGCATAAAAAAAAATTAGGGCTTGTATCTAGATTAATTTTTTTTTTTTTAAAAAGTTCTACCTAAAAGAGAAAAATATTCTTTTCATAAATTATATCAATTTCCTATATATCCATATACAAACATACATTTTTTTTTTAAATAAATGAAACATCCAGTTTGTAAGGGGTGGATAGGAGCAATGTTCGTGGGCAGGCTGTTTTTGTTTAAATTATATTTTCTTTGGGTTCAAATCCAGAATCAGTTGATAATCAGGGTAAAATTATGAATGTATATATATATTTATTTACATATATACACATAAACATATGTATATATACATATATATATATATATATATATATGTATACACACATGCAAACATAAAAGAAGATAAAAGGATTAGAAGGTTGAGTGCCTGAGTTGTAGTGTCATCCTTGCGGTCATTTCCGGAGCCGCTTCCTCCACTACTCCCGCCAGTGACACCCCCACTGCTGCTACCACCGCCGCTGCTGCTGCTGCTGCCTGCTAGTCGCTTCTGCAGGTGAGTTTTGTAGGCAGCCCTGAGGGCATCCCACTCCAGGCACGTTGGGCGAATACTCCACACATCTGGTAAGAAAAGCACGACAGTTTCAACACGAGCAGGCACCAGTCGGCCCTTGTGCATCTCCTCAGGACGAATGTACCGTATCTCTGCGAATCGATACCTGTCAGGAAGGGGTTAATGAAAAAGAAAATTTTGCTAAAAAGTGGATAAGTACTGTACACTTCTGGCTGTTAATGACAGCCATGGCTAAAATAATATAAAAAGAAAATAGACAGAAAGAAATATCATTAAAAAAGAAAAAAAAAAAAAAATCTATTTCAAATCAATAATTTCAAAAAATATTTCCTGTCAAATAATTGTTTTATATTTTTATTTGCTAATATTTTTAAATAGAAAATAATATCAAAAGTGGAAAAAATCTCTGAAATATCAGAAAATAGCTGATATTGTGGACATTTTGATCACTGAAGAGTTTCCATGAGGTTCAAGTGGCTGTCCTAAGGTTGCATCTTGAACTGGTCATCTATCAAAATGACAAGTGCTACAACCAGGAGACCAGTTAGACCAATACTTCCAAACAGCTTCAAAAAGATCAGGAATCAAATTTGTGGGCCAAATAACAACTCTTCTGATATTGCAAAAACACCAACTTACATAAACACAGTATTTGGTTTATTTAAAATTCACAAACCAGATAATTAATTAAAAAAAAAAAAAAAAATTTTTAAAAAGGGCATTGAAGGATTTTCTTTCCTTAATATGTGTTTTATTACTTATATTGAAGTCTGTTTATATTTACTTAATAAAAAAAATTAAGTCATGTCAACCTTACTTGTAAAATAGATTTATATTAAATCTAAAACAACTATTTTAATTATGCAACCCAAATAAACATTACAAAACAAAGAAGAAAAAAAAACTTATTCAATGACAAATTCCTTAATTCAAATTGCATGACAGTGTATGAAAGAAAATGACATTTACATCAGCCAATAAACAAAATTTTCTAAGAAAAAAATAATAGGGTGGGGAAATAGGCAAACACAAAGAAGCATCATAAAAATACTTGGATCCAGACAGGCTTTCTGAAAAGGAAAAATACAAAGAAAAGCAAGAAAACAAAGAGAGAGAGAGAGAGAGAGAGAGAGAGAGAAAAGTCTAACATCAATGATGAAAGCACTCACCACTGTGTGCACATGCTGAGATCAATATTGGTTAGTGCCTTTGTGTTACGGATAGCAGTCTTGATAAGGACCTTAGGATCGTCACCAGGATTCGGTCCATCAAGAGAAGGAGACCAGGGCCCACCAATTGCCATAGGCTCATTCTTGCCTTTCAGTCCAACAAGGAACTGAATCATGCGTGTTGGGTGCTGATATGCAGTTTGCTCACCTCGGAAGCCATCTTGGGAATCTTCACCCAAGCCACAGCATTTCTGATAGATTTCCTCTATTTTAGGGCTTGATAATAACATTACCTATAAAAACAAAAAGTAAGAAAGAAAAAGAAAAAAGAGAAAGAAAAAAGAGAAAGAAAAAAGAGAAAGAAAAAAGAGAAAGAAAAAAGAGAAAGAAAAAAGAGAAAGAAAAAAGAGAAAGAAAAAAGAGAAAGAAAAAAGAGAAAGAAAAAAGAGAAAGAAAAAAGAGAAAGAAAAAAGAGAAAGAAAAAAGAGAAAGAAAAAAGAGAAAGAAAAAAGAGAAAGAAAAAAGAGAAAGAAAAAAGAGAAAGAAAAAAGAGAAAGAAAAAAGAGAAAGAAAAAAGAGAAAGAAAAAAGAGAAAGAAAAAAGAGAAAGAAAAAAGAGAAAGAAAAAAGAGAAAGAAAAAAGAGAAAGAAAAAAGAGAAAGAAAAAAGAGAAAGAAAAAAGAGAAAGAAAAAAGAGAAAGAAAAAAGAGAAAGAAAAAAGAGAAAGAAAAAAGAGAAAGAAAAAAGAGAAAGAAAAAAGAGAAAGAAAAAAGAGAAAGAAAAAAGAGAAAGAAAAAAGAGAAAGAAAAAAGAGAAAGAAAAAAGAGAAAGAAAAAAGAGAAAGAAAAAAGAGAAAGAAAAAAGAGAAAGAAAAAAGAGAAAGAAAAAAGAGAAAGAAAAAAGAGAAAGAAAAAAGAGAAAGAAAAAAGAGAAAGAAAAAAGTGAAAGAAAAAAGAGAAAGAAAAAAGAGAAAGAAAAAAGAGAAAGAAAAAAGAGAAAGAAAAAAGAGAAAGAAAAAAGAGAAAGAAAAAAGAGAAAGAAAAAAGAGAAAGAAAAAAGAGAAAGAAAAAAGAGAAAGAAAAAAGAGAAAGAAAAAAGAGAAAGAAAAAAGAGAAAGAAAAAAGAGAAAGAAAAAAGAGAAAGAAAAAAGAGAAAGAAAAAAGAGAAAGAAAAAAGAGAAAGAAAAAAGAGAAAGAAAAAAGAGAAAGAAAAAAGAGAAAGAAAAAAGAGAAAGAAAAAAGAGAAAGAAAAGAGAAAGAAAAAAAAAAGAGAAAAATATAGGATATATCTACATCTTTTGTTAATATTTATGAACATCAGCAGCACTTTCTTTGAATTTCATTCTGACACATGCACACATATATAAAATGAAGAAATCGAGGAAATATGAAAATGATTTAAAATGTTTCACATCAAAATACTTGCTAAATAACTGCAACAAATTGACATTACTTTTGAATATCTCATTATCTTAAAGATCTATATGATACTTTTTTTTCTTTTAAGGAAACAGGTTATTTATTATTTATGCTATATCAGTTAAAATAATAATAATGTACTGCATTGATACAACTTTTTGGAACTTTACAATCCGAAAGCAGCAAATCAATAAAAAACAAAGACGTCAATCATTGATCATTCTCAGATACTACGGTGGGTATGTGAAGAAAAAACTTGAAAGTTATGCACAGGTTTTGCATCATTACAGTCAATGATACAATGCTGACTGGGACTGATACCAAATAATTAAGAGAACCCATTAAGTAATTGTCTGTGTGTGTGTGTGTGTGTGTGTTATTTATGCAGTGCAGTTTTATGTCAACCATAGATTATCTTCAAACACAATATGTGACAAAGATACAAAAAAATATTCTTACTTTGGCACTATACAAATGATCAGCATCTGTTGGCTCTGATGTAGGAGTATTGGACTCTGCATCATTCAAAGTGATAGGTTCCGTGTCTTTAGGCATGACATGAAACGTGCAGTCAGTGCCCAGTTGGAATGGACGAAAAAGTGGGAAAGCAGATGTCCAAGTGAAGTTGGCCTGGAAGAAGTCACTGGGGATGTATAAATTGCTGTAACGTGACTTCAAAATAATGACATTAGCTTCATTCCTGTAAAATAAATGAATAGAAATAATTAAAGAATGAACATAGTTCTAATATAAACAATAAAAGGCACAGAAACGTTACATTCAATCCTGAAAGCTTGATCTAAGTAAATTTGTTTCAACCTTAGGGCAAGCATGTAGAATTCCACATGCTCTTTTCACATTAATCAACTTTTCAAAACAACAAGAGTCAGCTAAGTACCACTTAAAAGAAAATGTAAAAAGTAGATTACTTGGGAGAAACAAAAATCGCTAAATGACTATTGTTATGAAAATGAAAAGCATACAACTCCATAAATTGAGATACAGTTGCAAAATGCAAAAAAAAAAAAAAAGAAAAAAAAAAGAAGAGCTGGACAATGCATATATAGCAGAACAGAAAGGTTATCTCAAGGTTAAAATTGAAGCAATTGAAACAACTCACTTAAACTAAATGCCAAGATTAGAATTGTCTATAATAAATGAAATTTCTGGTAGAAATGAAAACAAAGCAAAGCCAAGTACTGTGAAGAATGCACAAAACTATGTAAGGAATATTTTTTTAACCTACTTAGTCTACCACCCAACATAAATGATAAGCCCGTGCAGAAAGTGTTTGATGAACTACCAGTAAAGAAGGATGACTTCACCATTGAGGAAATGAAGGAGAATGCCATCAAATTACTAAAAGAAAACAAAGCAGCAGGTCTGGATCAAATTCCAGCAGAAGTATGGAAAATCAGCCGCTTAGTTGAGCATTACTTCCTGTGTGCAACAAAACTTAAAATGACCAGGCACCAGGTGTTTAAAAAAGTAGTAGACAGGTTCGTTTTTTTGTTTGGTTCACACTCATCCCAGTCTTTTCAACAGGAGTAGAAGTTTATCCCTTGTTTCCTGTTTAGCATTGAGTTTATGGTTATTTCTACTCTTTCATTCCCAGTGGCATTATCCCCTTGCTTGGGGTGAATTGATAATTTAAAAAAATTTATATTTAGTTATGAATTCTGTTGAAGTCAGTACTGTCATAGATAGGGTAGGGATATTTTAGCACAATTTTTACATTAATACTAATATTAGTCATTCAAATTTTTTAATCATGATTCAAGTTCATGTGATTGATAAAAGAAACAAAGAGCAACATATACAAGGTCCCATACAAAAGAAAAAATCATCACAAATTAAGTAAAAGAGAAATTCAACTAAAGGCAAACTATCTCCCTCTCTATCTCCAGGATAGAAACAGTTACTTCAAAACTAAAATTTGACAATTCAAAAGTGAATTTTGCTTGCTTATTAAGGAGACTATCAATAATGCACAGAAATAACCGAAATAGGAAAAAAAATGTTTGCAATTTCCAAAGATTTGTGATCATTTTGAAATTTGATTTATACCCAAGTTGTAAACAACTTTCTAAAACAATAAAACCTTAATATATAAACTGTGGAAATAATTATGTTGTCTCACTTTCAGTAAAATATTTACATGGTTAATCTGGAAATTATGCAATAAGCATATATGAAAGCATGCTGGATTGTGTATTGAATTCTTTCTAGGACTTACCAACAAGGAATGAATTGAAGTAAAAAAGATTTGTAAAAGTAAAAAAAAAAAAATTGTAGTTATGTCAAAAAAACATGGAGAGTAACTTAAAATCAAAGTAGAATCCCATGACTAATGCTTTTAATGGTTATTTGGGAGAAAAAGTGAAAGAGAAACTTCCAGTATTATTTTTCTTTTTAACTGATGAAGATATATACATTAAAAATAGCTTCTTTTCTCTTTGTAAACCCACTGTGATCAATTCAATCATGGACCTTTAAAATCTACAATAGTCAGGTTCCAAGAACACCTATATCAATAACACAAGATAAAACAAAAAGACTTACGTTTCAAGAGACAACTTTGGTATTTGGACAACATATCTCGGTACAACTCGTGGATTTCCACGTCGTCTTTTAGGGCTACGTGCTCTCTGAGAAGGGGAATGTGAGCGGTGATTGCTTGGGGACCGGGGTCGCTTGCTGGACGACTTGTCTCTTCTTTGATCTCTTCTCTCTCGTTCTCTCATATCCCTGTCTTTGTCTCTCTGCTCTCTCTCACGATCACGATCAAATCTCATCCCCATGCTGCTGCGCCGTGATGATGACATTGGCACTCGTACAGCAGCACCTTGCTGGATCAAAGCTGAACAAATAAAAATGGAAAACGACTTCTTACTGCAATTAAATCATATGGCATTATCAGCTTTTGTATTGACAAAGAGATAGTCAAGGGGGCAAGAGTTACTTAGAAGAACAATAATAATAATAATACCAAGTTGTGGTGAGCCACAATCACCCACATCCTAAAAGGACAGGGCATATAACAGAATGACAGAAGAATTTTAGAGTTAGTGAACAATGAGTTTATCATTAACAATATTCTTTTGTAGTCTTCTGCAACTAAGGTTATCCATCATTTTATGATGTTTTCCTTTCATCTTTTAATGATAATGTGATTAAGCATATCAAACAATATGAAAGGAACTTACTTAAAATAAATAGGCAAAACTTGTCTATATTATTTAATGAAACATGCATTAATATATATATATATTTAAAAAGAACTGATCCGTCGTGCAAATTTTCGGGATAACAGCTGCAGCATTACTATATTTATTGAACAATTTAGTTCATGCCACATCGACTGAAAAACTCCAACAAAAAAATTCTCAAATTACCATATTAGTAAAAAACACACCCTCTTAAATTTAAAAAATTCAACCTTAGCATTGCGATTGCACGCTCCAAAATTTCTTATTCGTTAACAATAACACATTTATAAAAAAAACATATTTCAATTCGCATTTAATCTTTCGTGCCCTGCTACTACCTGGATTTACTAAAAAACAAATTAATTTCCATGCCTGAGGATGGCTGTATGAACAGCTGAAAGTACTAGCAGAATAAAAAAAAAAAAAGACCTTATACAACTTGGAGTTATTAAAAACAAGGATCATAACATTCATTGAGAGGTTCGTGGGTTAATGTAACTTTAATAAATTTGTTTGCAAAGATGTTTTTCGCCATTTATATCATTAACTTTACTAATCTACTTTTTGTATGAATGATTCCTGCAATATATATATATATATATATATATATATATATATATATATATATGATTAATAAAAATGTAAGATTTGTCACTTCGCTAATTCGTATTATTTTCAGCATCCTGACTTTAGAGTTTCATAGATGGACCCTCCAGCAATCACTCTACTCAGTCATCAAGAGATATCAGAAATTGACTGTTTATTTTCTTGTTTTTCATCACTTTTATATTGCGTTAAAAAATAATTTTTTTACACCTTTCATTGGTGCAAGGTTGATTTTTTTTTTTCTTCTTTCATTGTCTGTGTGCGTTCATGTGCCTGTCCACGTGCATATATTTATGTGGGTACATGTAGAATATTGTGGTTATTTTTCCTTTTCTTTGTTTTTCTTGTCTCTTCTTATTGGTTTTATACCTTTCTCTCTCTCTTAACTTTGAATATCAGAGACATATATCCATCTTCAAAACTCTGGAGTTGGGATGCTGAAGGAAACATCAATCAGCTAAGTGACAAACCTTATATACATAACAAATAAAAACTTACGTGGTGGTTGTGGTTGAGCAGGTCCTGGTTGTCGTATTTGTGCCATCAAAGGTGGAGGTTGCTGAGTTATTGCAGGGGGTTGCACTGGTGGTGGTGCTGCCACAGGGGCTGGAATGGATGGAGTGATACTGGGTGAGACAGGTGGGGCAATGCTTGGGGCCATGACAGGCGTGTGAGCCATGGTGGGTGTCACCACAGTGCCAGTCACAGCCAGTGGAGAGGAACCAACTATTGTGGGACTGCTCATCACCAGAGGTTGACTGTTTGCCACTTGGGTCATCTGATTACTAGCAACATTCTAGAAAAAAAATAAATTAAAAGAGTAATAATTACATATTGACAAAAATTGTAATTAGTGGATACTGTAGGAAAAATTCCTACTGAAACTATAGAATTGAAGGAAACATTTAGAAAATACAGAGAGGTAGATGAATGCATGAAAGGAATTACTTTTACAAGGAGAAAAATAAATGTAAATTTGAGAAATTTCTGCAAACATTTATTTAGTTATGAGAAAGTAGATATGTGCATGTACACACACACACACACACTGAAAATACTTGTTAATATATCAGCAATTTTATGCATTAATTTGTTTCACAGATTCAGACAACAGAACCTGGCATGTTGATTAAGAGGTGATCACTCCTGGCTGGGTCACGGGAGAATGGGTCTGATGTTTTTGAGGCCTGAAACCTCCAAAGACACCAGTCTCAGTTATGAGAAGAGTAAATTACATATGCATACATTCATCCTTTTTTTTCTTCTTATTATTATTAAATACCAAACAAAATCAAGTTATGGTCAAAATGAATAGCAATAAAGTAAAGGGTAAAACAAATATGTGGTTTCTCGGGACAAAAATGTGACATCAGCAGCTTCACTCAGGAAATGAACTTAATCTTAGTTCATCAGTCATTTTCTAAATTAACAGCATCAATAAATAGTTCCACTTTTATACATACAAAAAAAATCATAATTCAGGAGCTTCCCTTGATAATAACTGCTTTTGAAATATTACATAATAATATTTATAATGGATGTGCATGCAGTCATTATTGGTGTGGAAAGTGAAATCTGCATGCAGAGTTCAAATTCCAGCCAAGTTTGCTGCATTCAAAAAATGGTTCGATGTGGGGCTGAAAACTCCATCCTGTAAAAATCTACTTGTAGTAACTGCAGCAGTAAAACCTGGCATAGCGAAGCTGTGGACCTATACACTACTGGGGAGTTTAATGGCATTGAGGAAAGAGGAGAAGGAATATTTAGAGTAGTATTCTAGCAATAACTATTATTTCCTTTTGAGTTAGTAACAAACTGTCCTAGTGTAAGCTTAAAAAAAATGTAAGAATTCAAGATTGGATCGTATTCTTGCAAGAATTTTCCACAATTGCAATTATCACTATCAAAAGAATCAGGCAACTACTGATATTTTTAGTAATTGACACAAAATTGAATTTTTTTTTTTTTTCAGAATAGTGTAAGAGGAAAATCAACAATGAATCTATTATGTTGCCAGTTGGTTGGAGGGGAGAATCCAGGACCACCACCCCTCCTCAAAAGATAATAAACTCAGCATTATTAGAATACAATGTACTAAATCTCTTTTTTATAGAGGGATAAACATATTTTGTGTGAAAATTTAATTTTGATCCCAAAAGTTTCTTCTCTAAGAATTTGAAATCAAAACACTGTAGATAGATCAAGAATTTACAAAGACAATTTATAGCTCTTAACCACAACAGACTAGAATTTAGCAGATTAGTTTAATCTAAGAAAATAGAATAAACCATCACTGTTTACAAGCAACCACAATTTTCCTTCAATTCCAGTTTTATTGTTTCAGAGTTTTACAAAACATTAATATTAATTTCATAGCTATCTTCTGTATGGAAGCATATCAAGTAAGTTGCTTCTCATGTATTCACATGTTAGACAAATGTAGCATAATCTGCCCTCAAATTCAAATCTGACAGTTGATTAATCTGCTTGGTATTTGTATAGAGCTAAGGATTAACTAAAAAACAAACAGTACAAAAGCCAAATAAAGTTATGATTAAGTCACCATACTTAAGAAACTTACCTGGTTTGGTAAAACTTGAATCCTCGTGGCATTCCACTTAAAAGGCATATTTGCATTATACGAGGCCTCCACCAGAACTCTATCAGTCAATTTTGGTAAAGGTCCTTTGCAGCAACTTTGGTTAGAGAAATGAAAATTCAGTATGATAAGTATAAGAATAGCTACAGAATTTATTTGCTCAAGTAACATTTTAATATCTAAATAGTCTAATAAAGAACAGAAAACAAGAAAAATATATGAATATTTAATACACTCATCTATCTATATAGAATATATGCATCTTGAACTTCCTGCTTAGTAATGAGATAATCCGTTGTTACAAGAGGCATTACTTGACAGCAATAGCCAAATATGACCTATGTTACTATCAGAGAGTAGATCAGACTGATAATTGCTTTTTGTTTTGTGTTAGTTTTCTGTACTTTTAGTGACTTATAAAACAGAATTATAGAATTATTCCTTACATGTGACAGTAGAATTAGATAAAAACCCATGATTACTAACACAGAAAACATAACCAATATAACTTAAAATATTGCTGTCATTACTGACATTATAGTTAAACTAGTAAATACTATATAAAAATACTTACTTCATCTGAAAGAAAACATCTTCATCCACAAAACCAAAGTTATCCATAATCTTGGTTACTGTTCCTGTGAAGAAGCGTTGCTTAAGAGACTGCTGAGCAGGTGACACTCGGTTGCTAGCAACGGGTGGAGGGTACGAGACGCTAGCCACTTGTGTAGTGGAAGCCAAACTAGTTGGGATAGCAATCCCAGGTTGTGATAACACTTGGCCTGGCTGAAGAGCAGGGGGCTAAAAGAATTGAAAAGAAAAAATAAATATATATATGAAATTAATACATAAATAAACAAAGAGAAAAAACAGTCAATAATATGAAAATTTAAAACAGTTGGAGATGAATAAAAAATTTAAGAATTTTGTGACTTTACTGCAAAACCTGAAAAGGAGAGATTTCTCTTTAAAAATGGCTAGTTACAGACATATTCACAAATATAGATTAGATTAGAACATTGTAGATTGTTTCCCAAATAAGAGGTATGTTTTGAGGAAAAAAAAAACAAAAAAACCCAGATGCACTGATATCTTTACTCAGTTTTATCAGACACAGCTGAACAGATTATTCATAAATTTGGCTGATTGAATCTCTAATTAGAAATGGAATCATGCAAAGTTCAAACAATTTATAGTCAGTAGGTAATCTCTTGCTGCAAGCTTTTCCATCATATAAAGTTAATTTTTTTTTAACTCAATCTCTCAACATTTTGTTTCTGCATATCTTACTCAGTTAGCTACTAGAGATCAATTAATACCAGTCACTTAGCTATAGTTTGCTTGCATACATAAGAGCCTTCTTATTCTTTCAAGAAGTGAACATTTATGGTCTCCACAATTTCCTGTTTTTATTGCTCTAAGGAACTTGTCTCTTTACTATAAGCACTTTTCCCTTGTTCTGCCAAGCATTCAGTTAAACTCATAAAAGTAGGTCATTTACTGTTTCCTTTGCATTCAATATACTGTGAGTGTTAAATTTTCCAAGCCTTTTTTCTCACATTAGTTTACAGAAAATTTAGTTTTCTGATTGTTAGCATCAGTTTCCTTGTAGCTCCAATTCTCTTTAAATCTTTCTTGTTACTTGTGTACTTTTCCCCTAGTATTCTCAACATTCATTGGTAGAACCAGTTCTGTCATTTCAAGTCTTCTTCATTTGTGAGGAGATTGTTCAATATTCACTGGTATATAGGAGATTAGATATTACATAGCAGTTCAAAACTATTTTTGGTTTCTAACAATATTTTCCTATTTTTTAATACTCAACTCTCATCAGTTGCTATACCCATGTGTTTTTAGACCTTCAATTTTCATTCTAAGTCTGTCATCAATATGGTGTCATTTGTATATATTTATGTCTATCAATAATAAATCCTGATAGGTCTTCTAGTCCTCTTATGATCATCTCACTGCACAAATAAATTGAGAAAATGCATCCCTGTCATACGGCTCCCTCTATTTTTGCATATCTGTTGTTTGTTTCCAGAAGTTTTGGATTATTCTAATTTCATATAAATCAAGCTTTCCTAATATTTCAAGGTGTCATACTCTATCAAATGTCTAGGTATAATCTATGAAACAGGCATCAGTTTTTCTACATTTGTATTGCTCACTCTAATAGCATTCTGATAAAAAAATTGCATTTCTTATTCCAGTGTTTTGAACAAAACCACACTGTTCTTGGCTTATTTCCAGTCTAATTCTTCTATAAGTTCTATTCATTAGAAACCTAATGTCTAGTTACATGGTTCATCAAGCTGATTGTTGGATGAAGTTTACATTCATTTTCACCTGGTTTCTTTGGCAGCAATAGAGTATATGTCTATGCATAATTTGATTTTACAAATAACCAATATTGGCTTTGCTACCCAAATCTACTTTTAAAGTGTCGTCTTAAGAATTAAATATTCTGTATTTACAAGAAAATGCTAACACTATATGAAATTAATGAATAAAAAACAACATCTTTTACATTCACATTTCTATACCAGTCTATCACGCACAAGTCAATAACTTTGAATAAGACTCCCAAAGCCACAACTACAAGCAATAGTAGTTGGTTTTTTAAGGCTCCCAACTGAAAGCTATTTCTCCTCACCACTTTATTGATTCAGCAGCTGTTCTTGTTAACCAGAGACAATTACCATTCAAAGCTTGTGATCAGATTCAAGACATCTTCAAATAATGTTTGTGTTCATTTTATCTTCAAATAAAATAACACTGGAAAAAGTATGTTCCTCTTACACAACATAACAAAGAAAGAAATGATTATTTCTGCATAAAAAAAAAAAAACAGTTGTTACTGAAAATATGCACAAAACAGATAAGAGCTTCTGGGTATACAACACTGATTTCTCATTAGGTGTCACTATGAAAAGATTGTTTGGGGATCCAACCCTAAAACAAGCAACATAATGGTAACCATAAGAAAAGAGGAGCAAAATCAGATTGGCACCAGATTGTTCTTATGACTTATTGATGATCATAGCAAAGCAGAATTTCACTGGAAATTGAAGTCATTTAAATTGAAATAGCAAATCTGTTGAAATTAATAAAGATCCTGAGAATGGACACACCCTCCATTTTTGGCTAACCTAGTTACCTTGATGACATGAGGGAGATGATCTTTGGCAACCAGATGAATTGCACTGGAGGGTGGATATTTCTCAGAAGCAAGATGAGTGTGCCAAATTTAGCTGAAACCTATGGAGAGAAACACCAGACAGCTCCAGAGATTCAGGGAACTTACCTGGGTTCAAAACAACTGTCTAGAACAATTTCAATCACTTTGTACTGCTAAAACTCCCCAGTAATCTGTTACAACAGCTTTGAGTTTATTTTTTTTTCAATTGCATCATTCTTTGGAACAGATACCTTGCTTACTGAAATACGAATGGTTTTCATAGTTTGGGACAATTTTTTATATTTAAAACTGCTGAAAATTCTGGGACTATTTTGCTATGCTATACAAATACATACATATATAAACACATACATGCGATGATAAATTATAGATAAAACACCTTTTCATATCCCACTTTTTAAAACTCAAAATACCAGATTTTTTTTAATGATTCAGCCTTCATATCTTATGCCTTTTATCTAATTAATTTCAAAAGAGAAAATGAATTTAACCCTTTTTTTGTAAAACTAAGCTCATAAAATTGTACATTAACCCCCACTACCAGAATCAGGGTGTGTACTGCATATACACATGTATGAGCCAATTTCATGTATAGATCGACCAGTGAATTCTTTTGCACGAATCCCCCTCCCTGAAAAATTTGTGTATAGTGCAATCAAACACTGAAAATGCATGATTTTTAAAATCTAAAAAATAAATAAATAAATAAATATAACCTGTATTTTGTTGTGCAAGAATTGATCATAAAAACTTGAACTACTAGGTGCGAGGGGTAAATTGTCGCCACTTTATATTTTTAATTTCATGCATGTGCATTACTTGTTTTAGATTTTGTCGACTGCACAGTATAGTAGGGTCAGTTGGGTACTGTCTATGAGAAAAAGAGCACCATTATGCAATTCACACCAGAATCTCCAGTACAAACATTTCAGAGTGTTTTGGTATTAAGAGGATTCAGAAAGAGTTTGAAGAGTCTAATTGTGGTTACGAAGGAAAGGCAGCTCAGAAAACTCATTCTGATAAGAAAAAAAAAACCTCACTAATTTGTTGATGAGGACCTCAAACCCAACACAGAGTGCCTTGAGGAAGTAGTGCTACCCTGGGTCAAGAGGGTGGCTGCTGAAAGACCCTATGTCTGACAACAGGACTATACACCATGCCACACAAGCAGAACCTAATCATGGCTGTCAGACAAGTTCTGCAATCACATCACCCCTTACATGTGGCCACCTATCTCTCTAGACTGCAAACCCTTTGATTATTATGTGTGCAGTGCAATTGAGTGAGAAACCAACAAAACACCTTATAACACCAAAGATGAACTGAAGGCAAGAATTATGGCAGCATTCACCAACTTAAACAAGGAGACTGTCCAGAAGAGTTGCAGGAGATTCCAAAGTTGTCTGGAGACTGTAATTGAAGCCAATAGCAATTTTATTGAATAAATTTACTCTTCAGTATTTTTTATGTGATTTTTGGTAAATATATGTTAAAATGAGATGTCAGTGTTATTTTCATTTTTGTGTAATTTAGATGACAATTTATCCATCGCACACTGTATAGTATTTTCAGAAGCAGCTTTATATGCATGTTGAAGCTACAATCAGAAAAATATTTCTTATACTGCAGCCTGAGAAAGTATGTTAAAATGACAGATATCAAAAGATAAGGATGCAATTTGTATACAAGTGTGTGTGTGTCCGTACACACACACTTTTATGAAGTCTTTACAGTGAATCTTTCAACAAAGAGAAATATTATTCAAACCAACACAATCTTGGTTATTTATACTCTGGATTTGCCCATTGTACACTCTGATGTTCTTCAGGTGTCTATCTTCATATTCAGCAACTTTCTTAGAGTTTTTAACTGAATATTCGAGCCATGGTGGGGTGATTGTTCTTATTCCACTTTCCATGCTTAGGGGGTATTTCATATTAGTTAACACTAACCAGTTTTATTCGCTTTTGGGTTGTTTATCAGTGTCTTCCATTGAACCAGAGTATGTGACTTTTTAACACGAGCAAACCCAAGGATTAAACTCACAACTGATAGTGAAGCTATGTTTAACCATCACTTTAATCCACTCAACCATACATCACTTGGACAATCTAGTGTTGAATCATAAAGTATGGGTACTTTGACATGGTGTAATGGTTAGCAAGCTTGAACAATTACAACTGAGTAGTGAGTTAGATTCTCACTGAGTGCTCTAAACTCTCAACCTTGTGCCATATTTAAGCTATGCTCAGAAATCATTTTCAGCCATTTCAACATAATGTAATAGTTAGCAAGCTTGTCTCACTAGATAAATTACGATTGAATAGCGAGTTAGATACCCACTTGGTGCCCCATATTTTCAGCCTTGTGCAACATCTAAGTTACGCTTGAAAAATTGCCACAAAGTATGTATAACATCCACTCATTCAGTGAAAAAAAAAAAAAAATGGACACAAATGTGAATAAAACAGGTGAGTAGTATCAGGTTGGTAGCAGAAGTAATATCTGATTTTTGAAAAGAAAGTTTTAGCTAGTATTTATGAAATTTGTCCTTGTTTTAGTTAAGGAATATCACAATAAGTAATTTATACCTTTCTTTTTCGGATTATAAAAATATTTTTCATGATTTTCCACAATATTTGCACCCAAGTTTGTCCCAGCCAAAGATCACATTTGACATATTGTTTGAGTTTCATAAAGGTGTCAATGAAAGTGTAGCAGCAAAGTCTATTCAGAGCGCTTCTGGAAATGATGCAGTGAATGAAAGAATTTGCAAGAAGTGGTTTTCCCATTTCCGAAGTGGGGATTTCAGTTTGAAAGACGAGCAAAAAGAGTGTCATCCAAAAAAACTTGATTCCAAAGAGTTGGAAGCTGTTGTCACAAAAAAATCCTACCATTACCTCTAAGGAACTTGCAGAACAATTTCACATAGACCATACAACTGTGCTATGCCAATTAAAAAGGATTGGAAAGGTTTCAGTGGTTGGGAAATGGGTCCCACACAAACTGTCACTAGAGAATCTGTAACAGCATGTTGCTTGTTGTGAATCATTGCTTTCACAACACCTTTAGGCACCATTTTTAGGTAGGCGATGAAAAGTGGTTCCTTTACTGTAATGTTAAATGCCACCAATCATGGATCAGTTGAGGAGGAAGATCATTTCAACAACCAAAAGGAGGACTTCATCCAAAGATCATGTTGAGTGTATGGTGGGATAGTGAAGGAATTGTCCATTACAAACTGTTAAACAACAATCAAACAATTACAGCTAATCTGTACTGTGATCAACTTCGTTATTTGAAAACAGCTCTAAACCAAAAGTGACCTTCCTTAATGAACAGAAATGATGTTATCATCCATCATAATAATGCTCATTCACACATAGTTCGGCTAACTAAAAATCTTTTGGAAGAACTTGGTTGGGAAATATTGATTCATCCGCCATATTCTCCTGACCTTGCTCCTTCTGATTATCACTTGTTTCAGGGACTACAGAATCATTTGGATGGTCTTAAGATGACATCAAAAGGTTGAAAATGAGTTGGATTCATATTTTGCTTCATAAACTAAGGAATTTTACATGTGTGGCATTTATAAGCTTGTTGACAGATAGAATGAGGTTCTAGAAAGCAAAGTAGGTTATGTTAACAAATATTTTCATAAACATGGGTTTTTTCATTTTTAATATAGACCTAGAAATTGGACATTACTTTTGCACCAACCTGATAACTGATATACAATAGCCCCAAAGCATAGGAAATAGAATGAGAGCAAACTACCGCATGGATTGAATAAAGAGTCCAGTTTAAAATCCCAAGAAAGTTATCAAATACAAAAGACACCTGAAGAAGACTGGAGGATACAACAGCTAACATAGTACAACAACCAAGATGGGCATGCTAGTCCAAATAGCAAAGCATAAAATAATGATAATTGGTCATCTGAAAAAATACTGTCAAAAAGAGAAATGTAACCAAAATAAAAATAAAAAATAAAATAAAATAAAATGATAGACATACATCCTATATACTGAAATTGGAAAATATACATGAAATAACTACAGACCAGATCTCATAGCTTACAAACACACACACTCAAAGAATATTTTTTGAGAATAATGTAAATGTTCTGAAAAGGATTTCATATTCATCTTTTATAAAAACGTAATCAATAACCAGACAAGACTTTTAAAGTTCAAAATATATATATATATATAACATCAACAGGAAACTAAAGCCACATCGACTCATCTCCTGTCACATAAGGATAGCTAACATAAAAGAAATGCACTTTTCCAATTTATCTTTTTTCTCCTTCTCAACAGCTTTTACCTAGCTATTTTACTAATGTATAACAGAAGAAAAAAATTACTTAAATATTATGTACAAAAAAAAAAAAAGGATGAGAATATATCTGTGTATATGTACATAAAAGACTATTTTTATCATGTGCTACAACCACAAATTGTTTGAAATGTTAAACAATAAAACTAAATATATTGGAGTATGTCTATCAGTTTTTTTCTCTAACATTTCCCATTTTTTCCAGTATTTTTCAGATAAGCAATTATCATTATTTCTTTAATTTCAACATGTGAATATTTGTAAATTTGGGAGCTTTAGTTCTACATTTTCCTAATGAACTGACAGCAAGCACTAATTTTTCATGTTAGTCTTTCCTGATTTTAAGTCTAAACAATATCAAAAACAAAACTCAAATTTATTGATAAGGAAAATTCACTATGATATATTATAAAATCTATTCTTGTTATCATTAAACACATTTTCTGCCATACAACATATAAATTGCAATGTAGTTATTCTCAGTGATATTTTTTAAATCTTGATTTGTAGTCATTTTCTTTTTGTATTTTGCTTTGGTAAAAAATGACCATGACATGTCATATAGCAACTGCTGAGAACAAAAAAAAGAAAACAGTTTAAATTTTATTTTATTTATGAAATTAAAGCAGGTTATCTTATAGAATATTTTCTAATGGTACTATTAACAGAAACAGGGAGCATTATATAAAAGTTTGAACATCCAAGGTCATGATGAATGCACTAAAAAAGTGATCCAAGTAGTTTTTATTATTTAGACATTGATTTTATCTTTATAACACTAATATAAAAAAATCTTTTTACTTGTTAGGTTACCTCTAATAAACTATCAGAAAATGTGTCAATTTTCTCATTACTTTATAAATTTAGTTGAAACAGGATAATATCAAAAGAGACTCCAAAAGTCAAACATAAAAAGCAAAAGACAATCAGATTCTGGTCAAATGGTAGATTAGAATTCTGCAACCATTTTACATGTTTTTATGCAGATTAATTGTAGAAATACTTATTATCCTCATATGTCTATTAAAAACAAGTATGGTGTTACACCACTTGAAACAAAAAAAAAAATGTACAAAAAAATTGAACAGAATCTGAGAAAAGTTTCAATAAATCTGTTTGCAGTAATGATGCCAAGATTTAATTTATTATTGTGATTAGTTGTCTATTTTATAATTATTTTCATTTCTAATTACTCGTAGAAAAAAAACAAGATATAGCAAATAGAACCGATTAAGAAAATCGACAGAAATGTCATTTATACAAACCACTCAACTTATAAAATTTCTCTTCATAGAAACATCAGCCAAGAGTTGAAGAAAACACAAACATGCAAGAGGTACACTACTGTCTGAATTCCATACATCATTTTAGCTACACACATTAATTCATACTCTCCGCTAGATATGTGCTCTCCCACACAGAGAAAGAAAGAGTAAAATAGAAAAGTCTGTTTAATAAGGTTATAAATGAAGTGAAAGAAATTATATTTTGGAACTGACAGAGCAAAATAAAATCTTATGCCAATCAATTTCCTAAAAAGATTAATCTTGACAAATTGAATTCTATACAAAAATCAACAAATCCAAATCTGCTAAGCAATCCAATCAATGAACAGAAAAGATAAAAGAATTAACCATTTCAAAATAGTACAAGCCTTCAATATATAACACAAGCAAATGGGTTCCCTTACAGATTAATGGTGTTCACAATAAATAATAAAGATTCTTGGCTAACCTGTGCCTGCATGCCAACAGCAGCCAATTGTTGTGGGGCATACTGTGGCTGTGCAATGGGAGCTGAGGTGGGTGTGGTAATAGAATAGACTGTAGCCTTAGGGACACCACCAGCATTGGGTTGGTTGATTAAAGCATTGGTTACCATTGGTTGGCTCAGTGAACTCAGTGAGTTGGTTGCAGTCACTGCAATGAACTCTGAAATCAAACAAAATAAAAACACATGACAAAAAAATTCTTTAGAAAATTACATCATTTATTGTATGGTAATTTTGTAAAAAACAAAACCGAAAGAATGCACTTTACAATGAGTGGCTAAAAACCTATATGTCACTTAATTTTTGCTTGAGCACAAGTAACAGACCAAAGCATACACATTACTGCAGATGTAAATCAGTATGTGCCAAAATCTAAATAGTTAATAGGTTATTTTGGTAAACATTATTCAAGTTCAGTGGTCTGGAAACTCTTGATACAAGTATTAAATGAGCTGGAAAAAATAAAAAAAAATTAAGATGAGAAGTGTTTGAGAAAGTAGCAATAAAAACATTGCCAAAAATGTATGAAACTTGCTAAGCCATTAATGCTGGATCTGTTTAAGAAACCTATTATTAATACTGGATTTTACAGTGGCCCATATTGGGTTAAATGTAAGAGCTTATAATGTATATTGGAAACTGTATAAAATTACAAATTATTGATTGATATACAAAGCTAATAAAATTAGCAAAATAATTACCATTGCCCCAAGGATAAGTACAAAAGTACTAATTATTGCATTTATGAGAATTTTCCATTTGAATTTCTAACATTAAGAATTATCATTATTATACACTTATCATCTTTTTGGTTATTAGGCACAAGTCCTTTGTCATAATAGCCTTCTGCGAATTTTGAACTGAATCATTTATTCAATCTGTAGGGAGATTATTCTCATTCTTCTGTTCATATTAGAGGATATCTTGTATCAGTTAATTATTCTTTGTCCTTATGACCCAACGAGAGAGAGAGAGAGAGAGAGTTTTATTTCTTTACTACTTTCTTCAGGGACTGAACTCACAATGACCAGGTAACTAAATAAACTTCAACACCTTTATCCACAAGGACAAACAGATGGTGAAATCTGAGCCTTAAACTTCATGTCTGCCCCTTTCCTAATCATCAGCAGCATCACAATTATGCATAGACAGCAGAATGAAAACAATCTATCCTCAAGCACTGAATGAAAGGCTTGAATGCTGTTGGTGATTAGAAAAGAACTGGCATGACAATGTTCAGAAATCTTTCAAATGAAACACTGCAAACATTTGACAGAAAGGGGAAATGTTTCAGTAAACTTTAAAATAACAATGAAACATTAAGATATACATGCATCTAATATTTTGAGTCAGTTCAAACAATGTCAAAAGCTGACTGGATTGAATATAAATGTAGAGCTAGTTGAAGAAATCTAAGAAACATTTTGTTGCAAAAAGAAAAGATTTGATAACTTAAGTATTTTCTTCAACTAAATTTATAAAGAATAAAAAATATCAAATACAGTTTAAAACAGACTATTTAGAATTGACATTATATGACGTAATAATTATTGAATAGTTTTTGGTTTTTGTATGTCAATTTGTAGTCAGAATTGCCAAGACGTGACCAATGATTGTGTATAAAATATAAACAAACAACCTGTTTATTATATTAGCTGAAAATAAAGAAAGACATAAAATTCAGTTTTTATATGTATATTAACACAATTATTGTAGACAAAGATGTATATTAAACAATTTCATGCAAAATTTGATTTCTTTTAATAATGCAGTCATAAAAATAGATGTTCATAGATTTCAAATATTTCAGTTTGGCAAATAGAATTTGACAAATGAACAGTTTAAATTAATAAGCAAGAAATTACACATATGATGTTTTGTTTCTGGCAAAGTTTCTGTATTTAAGAGAATAATATAGATGCAAACTTGTTTATTTATATTTTTTTTTTAATCTGCTGGTGAGACATAACAGATTCCATTGAATCAGGCAGTGTGCAAATATCAAATATCACTAATGAAACATAGCAAAAAATTCTTTATTGTGCTCTGACAAACTATTTTGCATATCTTATATGATATAAATATAAAATAAAAACAAGTTAGAGCAAAGATGCTACAAGAGAAAGAAATAGCCAATAGAATTACACCCATTTAGATTTATTGGCCATTTGCTGCATCAACATCAAAATGGTTATTGTTCATTGTGGTATATTGAGCAAGATAGCTATGAAAAGAAAGCCTGCATTGTTAAATCATAAGGAAAAAAATATTAAGGTTTCCTCAGTGGATTAAGATTATTTATCATCAGTTTCCAGATAATTATCTTCCCAGATTAACAAATATATTTTTTGATAACAGGAAAGTCACACAGGTACATTTTTGCTTTCCTCATGCATTAAAAAAAAACGGTGTTTGATAGGATAATAGAATGTATCATATCTGCTGGTGAAGCCTATGTGTGTATTCTCTAACACACATACAAATTAAGTAAATGGTGCTGCCCACTCTGAAATGTATTTTCTATATAAATGTCATACTCTATACACACATTTTTTGCTGTATTTTTCCAGGTGCAAATACAATTAATAATATTTGTGGATACTACTATTTCATCCTCATGCTATACAGTCTAACAGTGGCATTAGGTAAGAATTTCCAATGTTTGATCATGCATGAGCTAAAAAGGGACAGTCTATTAAAAATAAAAATACTAAAGCCTAAAATATATAAATTATATTGAAAAGAACATTTTTGCTCATACCATTCTACTTGATTATACACTATGCCAGATTTTATTGTACAAATCAATGTTTAGTGAATAATATTGGTATTAACCAAGCAATGTTGGTAATATTTTCAGGAATATTGCTCAAATAAATACAAGTATATTATCTGAGTTTCCATCCTTATTAAAAACTAGCTGAATTACCCATGCCTTGCTGCATGTCACACATTTTTTTTTGTAAGTAAATGAGGATTGATTTAAATCATTGTTATAATTTGTGTAATAAAAATGATGCATTTCAGAATTATTCAATGATCTTGCCAATGTGACTCCATCATCTCACTTTCTCCTATATATTGGACAGGAGTCATTCCCTTGTTCAAATTTAATTTTAATTTAAATCAAAGGAAATAAAATCTTCAACGTGTGTGTGTGTGTGTGTGTGTGTGTAGAGGGGAATCAAAATGAAATATACTTATCCAAGTACACTAGGTAATATAGTTTCTGAATATATAAGGCTATAGTGGTCTATCTCCAAAACCCTTGGAGGAGTTTGATAACAGAAGCTACAACTCATATATACATCTACACACATACATTTCATGAAAAAAAAAAAAAAAAAAAAAAACCCAAAAAACCAAAAAAAACAACTGACATGGTACTGAGGTTAAGTCTTTTATTTAATTTTTCTTGCGTTCTTATAATTTTCCTCTTTTCTGGACGTAAATTACATAAAAAATTGGCCAAATGTTTTGTACGTCTGAGCACTTTGGGCGATACTTTTATACTTTTGGCTATATTTCTTTTCTGGATGTAAATTATAGTATAATTCATGTCCAGAATAGAAGAAAATTACAAGAACACAGGAAAAATTAAATAAAAACCTAACCACTGTACCTTAACAGTAGTTTTAAAAGAAACTTGTATAAAAAGATAGATTGCTGCCCAAATACACGATTATATATATGATGCATTCAGCAGAGGAGGGCATATTCAACATTTGACAATTTTGCAGATATACACACTTAAAGATTTCAGCCAGTTTTGATCAACATTTCTTTTCAGTGTTAGCCATAAGGAACTGTAAATGTAGGACTACCTTACACTTAAGTAATAACAATAATATTTAAGAATTTATTACAGGAAATAAAAAGTTTTGCAGAAACATCATTGACAATTATGTATTTAGTTACATAACAAATAAATAAAAATAATATAAATTTTGATGCTATATTCAATTTGTTGTTAAGTATTTTTTATTTTCTCCTTTGTTATTGGCAGCATTTTAGAATACTTTGGCTGCAATGCTAAGTTTCCCCAAGTTGAACAAACTGAAGCTATTTTGTTTACACTTTGTTATCTCTTTTCCATTGTTGTTTTTACATCACTTTCTTCCAGTCATCTTGATGGGCAATAGTGAAATTTAGAATGATCTTATTCCATTTAAAAAATAAAGCCCGTAAAAAGGAATATTTTAAATTAATATGCAACCAAAAATAAAATGCTTTTGACAAAAAAACCATAATGATTTCACTATAATTATGTAACAATAATGTAATAATGTTCCACAGACAAATCTATAGTTTATGTTACCTCATCCTATTGCATGGTTACAATCTATAAACTTAAATTGAGCTTGAAATATTATGTAATTGGGTCTAATTTTTGTAAAATACTAGGATATAATATAATGGATAATTTGCTGTGAAAAAAGCAATTTTCAATTTTTTTTTTGTTGAATATGCCCCTTCTCTGCCAAGCACATCATATAAATATATATATATATATATATATATATATATATATATATATATATATATATATTACATCATGATGAACAAATGAAGCTACATAATATCTTACACCATCAAATGTTATTGTAAATATTTCTAATAAAAAGAGACAAACTTCACATGGTATATTTACCAGAAATATATTTTGAAAACTTTACCAATATTGGTTAGTTAACACACTCTGAAAACACTGACTTGCATGTTTTCTGGCACTTAAAATTCTTTAGTAAACATTTTATCTTTGTTTAAGGAGACCTTTCAAGAATGTATCAGTTGCAGAGATCTATTGCAATCTGTAAAGACTTCTGGAAGTTTTATTTCGAAACAAAAACTTGTTCATATTTCAACAAATTTCCAATCTTAACTAAATACTTCTCAACATGAAGATTAATGATTAAATAAATCACAAAAATGCAACAATTACTGGTGAGATTAGTATATGGCTAGGTAATGAAGCTGCAAATGAGATTACTTTGCATTCAATAAGCACTTTGCAGGTGGGAATCAAATTGTAGCTTCAGCATAAAAAAGCTGAAAGAGAGTATTGTGAGTAACCAGGCATCAGTGTAGAACCTCCAAACTAAGATAATAACTAATTCTAAGATAAAGCACTGAGTATTTCTAAAAAAAAATTACTAGCATTAGGAAAAACTGTAATGCCACTGTGGTTTTAGTATCTACTTTTCATTCTTAGTGTAATTGCTATAAAAATGCCCAAGTTTTGGACTTTGGGGGGGAAAAAGTTGAATGTCCTCTCAGTGAGATCCAGAAAGCCACTTGACCACATACAAATATTAAATTGGAATAATTATACAAATATATAACAGAAAATGAGGTGATTATTATCAAGTGGTCCTCTATTAGGGAATGTGAAGCTTACAATATAAATATTAAAAAAAATCCAAATTATTCATAATACATTGAAGAAGCATATTAAAAGAGAAGCAAAAATCCAATATGGTAATGTTATATAAAAATGAAATAACTGAAGAAAAGAAAAAGCACTTTTGAAAGTAATTTTAAAATATCTAGAAATAATATGGAGAAAATGGTCAGAATAACAGGTGTTATGATGAAATACATTAAAATGAAGGAAGCTCTGTAATCAGGCAAATGCTGCTATAATTAGTATCTGTGATAGCTGAAAAAGAAAAGGTTACCAGATTGAATGTTGTCATGGCAATGGAAATTTATATTATGAAATCATGGAATAGATGTAGGACATGAATCTGACGACTCAGAAGGAGAAAAAAATTGTCATTTAGATAGATATTAGGATAAGATTGCTGTAGATTTAAAATTAACCAAGTTACCCTGCAGTCATTAATTCAAGCAGGAAATCCTCTAAAATAAAATTCTATCTATGAAACAATTTTAAAACAAACTAATTCCAGAAACAACTGAAATGACAGAACTGGAATTGGTTCACTATTTTCTGAGGGAGTTAAACAAAACACAATGACATGAATAAAAATCAGGATGGAAGTTAAAGGAAGAGAGAAAATAATTTAAATGAAATCCCATAAAATGGCAGAAAACCAAATGTAAGAGAAATAGCAATAGTCTGGAAATTTTAAGGAAATAAAGGGGAACAAAAATTCAAAATAAAAGAATAATACTGACATCCCTCTGCAAAAAAAAAAAAAATAAATAAAAATTGGAATATTTGTTCATTTAAAATGAGGTTACAGATATGGATCCAGGCAATCAAATAATTTAAATTAAAAAAATTGATGAAAATCGTTTGGTTAACAAGATAATTTCTTTAGTTGCTTTAAATTCTAAAGATTTATTTTATAGCACAAAATTTTCAAATCAAGCAAATTTATTCAACTTAGAACTAAATTGATGATCCACATCCAAGACTCCCTTCATTCAGAAAGGAAGAAAAATGACAGAAAATCAAAGCAAGTTTTCTTGCTTTCTTAAAATTTACAACATGCAAGTGGTATATGTAAACATAAATTTTTTCTAGCCTAATCTGTACCATGACTGAATCTTTCATATCAAAATTCAAACCTAACTTTAACTAGAGCTCAACTCTCTCTTTTGAGATGTGGAGAGTTTTTAACAGCAACAAATATTAGGTTCAGTCGTAAGTAATTTCCATTTTGGGGAACCAATTGTAATGAAAAATGTATCACCCTAACTAAACATTCCTTAAATATCTCATAACATGGTGATGAAACATAGGTTACATACAACCATGTTCAATGTAAAAGGTAGTGGAGTGACAAGAATTAAAAAATAATTTTTTAAAAAACATGTTTGATCCCAAAAGCAGAGCTCTATTGAAGAAAGATAATGGATGTGTGTGGTGGGATTGTTGTGGTATTATTTGTTTGGAGTTCATAAAATGCAATGAAACACTAAATTTACATTTATACACTGTAAGTTGAAAGTTTGGGTACACTCTCTAGATTTAATAATTAGTAAGTCTCATACTTTCCTTGGTTTAATTAACTCCTATTAAGCTAGGATGGTGAAATTATTTAACCCATTAGTACATGACATTAATTTTTTTTTTTTAGAATGTGGTGGAGTATTGAAAATTTAAAATCTAACACTATGATTACCATTAGTCACTAAGACAAAAAGAGCTACAATTTTAAGGAAATTTTATGTAATAATGGGTTAATTTCGTTATCATTATTGAATATATGATAAAACTCTTCAAGAATGGAAAGTTCCTCTAGTACAAAGTGAGCTAGTAAATTAATTTTGGGACAACCTTCAGTTTTTAGGAGATTCTTCAAAATTCAGGTGGGAGCCCCAAAATTTTGTCCTATAGTGTACATCCAGAAGCTGCAATGTGACCATAAAAGTTTAGTTGAATAATCAACCTGCACTTGTCAAGAGGCAAAATATTGTTCTCGTTCATGAGAACATAAGGTCACATACAGCAGGAATAACACAGGAAAAAAATTTGGAACTTTGCTGTTCTGTTCTCTTGCCAGTCAGCTGACCTTGCACCAACTAATTATTACCTTTTCCAATTGCTGCAAAACACTTTGATGACAAAAACTTTCTCTAATGAAAACCAAATTCCAGGAATTCATAAAAATCTTTCACGCCAAAACCTTCATAATTTTACTCAAAGTGTATTGAAGAGCTGTCTGATAAGCAGTACTAAGTCATTACAATTAATGGAGAATACATAAATTATATATTCACCATTAATTGCAATGACTTATAGGTGAATAAAATTGTACTTTATTTTTTGAAGAATAAAACTGATAAACAAGATGGAAAGTATTTATGACTCAACCTAATAACTGTATAATCATTAGATATGAAAAATTTTGCCAATAGCTACTGGGTTTAAAGGTATATATTTTCCTTTCAGTTGAAAAATCACTAATCTTTTAGGATTTTTATACTTTAGAACAAATACCTAATATTTTCAGTTATCAATAAAAAGGAGAGAATAAAGGTTTCTGTGTTGTCTGGTTACATGACCAGCCTCTCTCATCAGTATTTCTTTTATATTCATCGACTCTTTTCTAATCATTATAATAAGCATGGATTAGACAAAATTAATTTACATTCCAGATTATACAAATAAGATATTGGAGAAAGCTTTAAAGTTTTACCAATTACATAGTTAAAATGGATCTAACAATCCAAATGAGCAAACCCAACAGCAGTGAGATAGGTTATTTGAAAATTATTTTTTATACCATTCATCTTACAAGTTTTCCTTTTTAATGATCAATGTAATTTTTATAGACACATACAGTAGAGGGAAAAAAAAAGCTAGATGTGCAGAGTTCATTGAAAAAGTGCATTAACCTTCATCCTCCAGTTATTCTATTTTAATTAATCAATTGAAAATGAAAGAAAGATGAACAAAGTCTTTCAGAAGAAACAAGAGAGAAAAGAATAAACATACAAATGATAAAAAGCTGAAAATAGGTATCTTTAACCTTATTTGATGCTAGATTTTAAAGTTTGGGAATTTAGGTAAAAAAATTATGAGGTACTAAACTGAATAAAGCTGTTAAAATTTATGGATAAAAAGTTTGGTAAGATAAGGGGCTCTGTGCTGCACAATGAACATTAAATAAACAGATCTCAAAACGTAACATTTTTGTATTCTTTTAGCTGTTTAATCAACTGCTGCATCAATTGTGAATAGGGCAAATTTAATGAGGATTTTGGAAGCTAATTTATCATAAGCAATGCCAGATTAATTTATTTAAAAAATATAACTGGAAATAAAAAAAAAAACTAAAAAAAAAATTGACCAGATGCTAGTTACACTAAGTATATATGTATGTAGAGAAAATTATAAATATATAATTAAATTAGATCATTACCATCAAATAATGATACAAAAATCTAACTCCTATTTAATCAGCTTATATTTATAGCTAATGTCATAAAATGTTTGAAACAATTTTCCTGATAACTTGACTATATCTATACTTGCAAATAACAGAAAAACCAATCTAAGTAATGCACAAGGAACTATACCCACATAATTCTACTAGCAAGTGGCAGTCTATTTAATCAATACAGATAATGGCTTTACGATTTCAAATACCAAATGTTCAAATCCAATGACATTCTTTTAGTGCTTTTATTTTCATCTGAAGCCTAAATCTTCAGGTATTAAACCAATCAGGCATTTTTAAATTACAAATTATCTCATTTCAAATGTTATTTTAAATAGCTTGACAACTTCCATACATGCATAAACTATGTAAACAAGCTGCTGGGGAATGGAGTCTAAAATTTAGGAAAAAAGGAGGAACAAATTATCTGTTTGTATTTTATCAAAACTAACAATTGAATGCATAAGTATTTTATTAGCACATTTCTAAATAGAAATTCAGCTGATACAATTATAATTCTCTTAATATTACACTTTTGAAATGAAAATTAAAAAGTTTACTATTTTACAAAAGTAAATTCCCGCCATACATTGAAAGAAGGTGTACAAAAAGTGCCTCATACAAAGAAGTGATGACAACCCAACCCAAAGATATGTTTTAGAGGGCTAAAAATAAGGGGGGAAAAAAAAAAAAAAAAAAAAAAAAAGCTATTTTTATTTGCTTTATTTATGAGTGAATAATAAATACTGTCACTAGAGTTTGAATCCAGAAATGTGGAAATAAATAAAATCAAAGAATGGAAGAAAATTATATTAAAGCTTCAATAATTAGATTGTTTCCTTAAAATCTAAAAATAACAGTCGGAAATGAAATTCTCAAAACTGTTAGTTTCTCCAGAGTGCACACTGAATGTAAGATGCAGAAAGAATTTTCTCTTGAAAGTTTCAAATTTAGTTAGAAGAGCAAAAAAAAAAAAAATTAATTATTTTTTATTTAATAATTTGACAAAAGTTTAAAGAACTGGCCAATAAGCTTGTCATAAAAAAAGAACAGAGAGAGGGTATGAATTTCTCAGAAGCTAATACACAAAAGTGATCATAAAACCCATCAATCAAGAGAAAGGAAATTAGATTGAAACCAAGTTAAAATACTTTGCATTCCCATTTTCAACTTGAAATTTACAATATTCAAATAGATAAAATACCAACAAAAATGATAACTTTTAATGAGCAGCAACAATGTATTAGCCCACAGTAAAACAAAACAAAAAAAAACTCCTGGTTTTAATGAACCAAGAAATCAGGCCAGCCAAAATAATTTGTCATTAGTGAATGAGAAAGAAGGATAAAATTGAAAAATCAACTCCTGGCAACTTATGACAGAAAGCACTTCTATACAGCCAACAAAATCAGTTTGATTATTGTCAAATTGGGGTTTTGTTGTTTTTATATTTCCTGTTATAAAAAAATAAAGTTGCACAGTGACAGCTGCAACTTTTCAATTAAAATATTCATTAATGAAATAGAAAGGAATTTCCTTTTGATATAAATATCTTTCAAATGATTACCAGGATTTCCAGTCCACTTGTTTCACCATGTAGTTTCCTAAGCTGATTTATTTTTAAATGAAAGAAACTATTCTCTTATCTAAATCTCAAACTCCATTTTAAAATGTGACAGTGTTTGTTAAGAATATAATCTGCAAGAACAGGCAATTTTTAATGTATTCTTTCCTGCTACAATCAGGCTTGATGTTGTTTAAACTTGTGTTTCTAATGCAATATTTCTCATAAGTAGGTCCAAAATCAACTGATAGGCCAGAATCTTATGAGTCAATTCTTGATACAACTGAATTCATATTGTTAGATTTTCAACCTTTTGAATTTATTTCAATATTCAGTTACTAAGTATAAAAATACACAAGAATTGAGGTACCATCAGTACACAAAGATTTTATTACATCATTGTTCATATAATCGTACTATATATTCATTGACAGAATTATGGTTCTTTGTAAACTGTATACAAAAAAGGCTTAAATTTTTACAAAATAAAATGCTTCTACATTATGAAGTCTTGAGCAAAATAGTTACTAATTTTAACAGATTTGCATATAAATCAAATTGGTAATTTTTATCAAAATTCTGGAGCAGGTTCCATGCTACAGTCTGTAAAAAAGAGAAATTTTAACTAAAACACTTTAACATGAAAAGTGCTCACTCCTTGATTCAACGAAAACACCAAACAATTAATCAATCAATTAAAATGTTCTTTGAAAGAAAAGAAAAAAAAAGAAAGGATTCAGTATCATACAAAGAAAGCCTGGTGGTTCATGTCTAAAATTAAAAATGAAACCATTTTAAGAAGGAGAAATTGTATTGTTAACATTTAGTGCTTCTGAACCTATACTAGAACTGAAAAAGCTATTTTCCTTTCTTCTAGACAATAAATCCATCAATATGGTGAGAATGGAACTTTACAATACTTGGTCATCAGTTTGCTGCTTTAAAACCGACTACTTATATTCTAGAGGAGGTACCATGGAGTAATGGATAGTGGCTCGGAATAAGGAATTGGAGAACTGAGTTCAAATTCCAGTTGAATCTATTACATTCACTCACATGCTAATACCCTTGTGAAAGGTATGAATCCTCTTCTTACCCCCCCATCCCCACTACGGGTAAATAGTGAGACAGACCGGGTTCTATAGCCTTGGATGGCAACTGGTCTACCACAGAAAGAAATGGCAACCTACTGTGGGGAAAAAGTTTGCCTCGTCAGTTATGTATTGAAAGATACACGATCGCCTAAGCATGTATCATGCATGGGCACATAACTGACTGACTTACATATGTTTATCAAATATTTTTTTACCTATTAGCCTACTCACAGTTAAGGTGGGTAATTTTATATACTGAAACCAGTTAAAGACAGTTAAACACATTTTCTTATGTTTATGTAAGAGAGAAAGAGATACTGCATACACAAAAATAAATGAATGAAAAACCCAAGAGTTAATAATTGGTATACTATCAGTTTTGTTGTAAAATGTTTCTACAATTTCAGAAGTACATAAATCAACTAAGGGCATTGGTTAAAGTTTCAGATAACTTCCCAGATATTTTGTTTAGAGGATTATTTAAATACTTAGGTCTTCATGAGATAAGTCATGAACCACTCCTTGTGTAACAAGTTCCTTAAACAAAAATGTCAACTTGTTCCCTAGCAGACCAGTTTGGCCAATTGTTCTAGTTTAACATTCATTCAGTTTGATTACTTGGCTAATATGCTTTAATTACCATATATCTAGCAAGCAGGCAGCAGCTTGGGGAAGACTCGGTGGTTGTCAGTGATACAAGATTTGATTAAAAAAACAAAAAACAAAAAAAAAACTAATTTTTCACCAAGTTATCTTGAAAATTACTCAGATTAATTGAAACAATATAAAACAATGATTAGATTAATCATTGTTGTTTTGTTTTTTTCTTGATGCTCTATGGGATGCAGGGAAAAAGACTTATGATTAATTTATGAATGGCTTACACAAATATTTCTGCTTATGAAATGTATAAATATTAAAAACTGCGCATTAAAATGATATCAGCAGACAACATTTATGCTTTGGACATGTTCCTAGTTAACTCTAATCAAATTTTGCACTTTTCATTCATTAAAAATGTGTCTAAATGTTTTGTTACAAGATAGTGACTAGTTATTAAAATGTGAGTTTATTATTTACTACATACATGTGTCTAGGTATATGAGTAACTTTCTTTAATAACTCAAAATGGCAGGAAAAAATGTATAAAAAAAACAAATATATATATATATATATATATATATATATATATATATATATATACACACACACACACACACACACACACACAAAATAGAAATATGATAATTTCAATATATTAACTTTTTCAATAAAGACTTTTCTTTAAAAGTATTCTTAAATATCTGAATTATTCGTCAAAATGTTTGAGAAATAAATTGTTGGATAATTGAGGAGAAGGAAAAACTTAACTTTCTGGTGAAAATTTTTAGAATATGTGAAATTACAGCTAAAGTACTATTCAAAAAGTTCATTGCTTATGAATTTATTATTCACCAAGTGCTCTATTTATTTGGCCTTGTACAGTTTTGACAATAAATATATCATTAATGTCATTGTTCATAATTGTCAATTCTTCTCATGCCAGATTGTTAATATTATGATTCTTTTGACAATGATCTTATTGCAGATTTTGCTTTTAATAAAAAGGCAAAAGGATGCACATTCAGGGTGTGGGTGTGAATAGCTTTCCAGAATTTCCTCTCCTGTGCAGCTCTTAGTAAAGTTTTGACTTTTTGGTATCTCTAATAACACTGGTTTCAACATCCATTTACACTAGCTCTTAGGTAGGTTATGCATTATATTTCTGTCCCTCTTGCCTTCAATATGCCCAGTGAGCGTTAAATTTTCTAAGCCTTCTTTCCTCTTTATGTGCTCTAGAAATTTCAACTGACTTCTGATGCAAAGTATATTTATATCTATTACAAGATTTTTAAACAACTGTTCAAATTTTTTTTCTAATAGATGTCCATATTTATTTTCCACTTTCCATGCTCCAGGTTGAGAGAAGTGCAGGGATTGGTGTGTAAATAAAAAAAATTGAGTCAAATTTCTGTTGCTTGTAAAAGGAAATATTTTCTCCAGATTTGTTTATGAGACAGAGGTTAAGTAAAAATAATATAGCATACTACTTTAAGCAAGTAAATACTAATTTGTATACATCATATTAAATATGCTGTCTGTTAGAGTCAAAAACAATAGAAAGGTGCAGTTAACAAAGAGTGCTAATAAATATAAAAATGTCAAATCATATTAGGAACAGTAGGATTATAGGTTTATCAAAAATTGAAAATTTACAAATATTTCTAGCTAGATTTCAACACAGCTTTTACTAACCTTCTATAATCCTGCTAGAATGAACTATTAAACAATATTAAAAAAGACCCAATCTTTGATAAGGTCAGTAAAAGATAATTATTAATCTAATGTTAATTAGTCTATTATTTATCAACAATCAAATTACATCTAATCCATGTACTTAAGATAAATTTAGATTATTTAATAAACACAGAGTAAGATATATAAGCTACTTTATAAATCATCAATCTTATAAATACAAGACTGTATGAAACAGCTTTTAGCTTTGAAATCAAAATCTTTTGTTACTTATAAATATAACATTGGTATTTCAACTAGAGTTCTCGGAGAAATCTTTGCATATCACAAAGAGAAATGTGTACAGTAAAATAAGAATCGCAATTAAGAGCCTAAATTTAAAGACATTTTTGTGACAGTTTTAGAAAAATGAATTTAATTATTTCCAAAGCAAAATTTAAAGTTCTAAAATTAATTTTATACATTACATAATAAATACTAGTACATTTTATTTCTGAAGTGGTGCTGTAAAAATCAATGAAATATAATTTGACTTTTTTTTTTGTATTCATTGATTTACCAATGTAGCAACAGTAGAAAGACTAATACCAAAGTTATATATCTAACAAGGATCAAGGATAGTCTGAAACTGACTGGATGCTCTGGTTAAGGATTTCAACTGCATGCTGGAAAATTTATAATTGTCCTTGTTCATGTGACATGAATATATAGAATTATGTGATAAAAGAAAGGAAGATTTCAAAATAATTTCTATTTTTTTCTAAGTGAAGTATTATTCATTTCTATACATTATCTTTTACATCTATATAATAGAAAATACAAAGTTACTTTAAATATTTGATTATTTCATTTGATCTCACTGATGAGATATTCCGTTGTTATGGTAACCTTATAAGTTGCCATAACAATGAGAGCAAATTTTAATACAGTGTCTTTTACATATTTTGTTTTATTAGATTTTGGAAATTTTAAATTTTTTTTTTATTTTTAAGAATTTAAAATAATTCTTTTAGATGCTGAAAAAGTTTTCAGCCTAACACACTTCCCAAAAAGATCAAGAATAAAATTTTTTTTGAGATCCTTCTTGGTCAGACTGAGAACTTTTCCTCACTCTTCAAACAAAAGATTAGTCATGAAGAAAACAACCAAAATTAATTTAAAACAGAGCTCCTTATGAGGATTGGTGGAAATTCTGTAAAACCAAAAGATTTTAATTTAATTTAAAAAGAATATTTGTTTATTATTTATTTAAAAAAATTGTGAAATGATTAAATAAAATGTGTGTGTGTGTGTGTGTGTGTGTGTGTGTGTGTGTGTGTGTGTGTGTGTGTGTAAGTAGCAGAGTACCTGTCAAAAATAATAAAATTATTTATATGTGGTTAAATTATGTTTGTAATTCCACATATATAAAATATGTATCAATTGTCTGCAATACATTTCACAGAGTGCACAGATACAACACTCTGACCCTAAGTGGAATTATGGATTCAGATGTAAATAATCCCATCTCCTGATATTGAGCATTCTGCTTAACAATTCAGACCTGTTATTTTTATCAGCTGACAAAATGAAGCAAATGGTTTCTTTGCAAAAAGAAGGTTTGGAATGTTAATGGTTTTAGCTTGTCTGTAATTTAAAACAGTCAAGACAGGTGTTTTACCAGAGCAGAGAGAAGATGAATATGCTAAACAATTCATATGTTTCCTGTTTCTGAGTCTATAGACAAGCAAGTACACTCACCTTGTCGAGCCCATGGCGGATTTTTTGTGGTTCCAAAATGAGACATTGTTCAACAAACTACAAAAGAAAAAAAAATTAAAAATCAACAAGTTTATAAAATCCAAATTAAAATAAAAATTAAAACAAAAGAAAAATATAAAATAGTCATTGAAACATACTGCATAAAAATGACATCTGTGTGAACAAAAGCTATCAACAGATTAGAACAATTTATCATGCTCATTTACATCTGTATGCTGTATATACAAATACATGTTCAGAAAAATATAGCTGAAAAATTTATTATTGAATATTTTAATAAGCTTCTTTAGCATAAAATAGTTATCATTTGCCAAATATCAAATTTATAACAGAATTTTTTAGAACATTGTTCTACAATGCATATACTTGTGAACTTTGAATATACAATACTGTGTGTATTCAAAATTTACAAGTTAAAGAAATACACAGTAAATATATTTTCAGTTGGTCAAAAAGTCATTTTTGTTTGTTGTTGCTGCATTTAGTCTTAACTTCATTCAAAAAGATCCCTTTTTATTATTACAAATGTCAGATTAGTATGTATTAAAAAAAATTGTAAAAATTGATTTCTCCATTTATTGATTTTAATATTGAAGATGAAAGAAAAAAAGCAATATTTTCAGCATATGTTTTTATATTTTGGGAACTGTAAAAATACAACTTAAACACACACAGAAAAAAAGACTTATGCAGTTAATGGAAATGCTATCTGAATGAACAAACATCAAAAGTGGCTTGTGAAGTTTCATGAAGATTTTTTTGCTGAATGAATCTTTATGGTTGGGTAAAGCAACTGAGTGCATTTAATAGTGATCAAATAAAGACTTTACTTGAAAATAATCAATTATATGAGATATCACCAACATATTCAGGAACTCAAAATCATTAATGTTGAAAATCATTTGCACCAGATTTGATATGTTAGTCGCTTTGATGTGTGACTTCCATCAATTGAAAAACAGTTCTGGACAATATGTCTATGTGCATTTTTTAAACAAACTAATGGACAAGGAAAAATAGATACTTTGCAACAATGTGAATACAAGAGATTATGAAATACTAGTAACCATATTAAAAGCTGGTTTTCAGTCAAACATGGCAGTGCTATTGATATGGCAGAATTAGAAAGTCATTTTCTACAGAATCAAAGGATACATTTGAATGGGTAGTACTCCCAATTAGATCAAATGAAACCAGTAATCTGCAAAAGGTAGCCAAGATTAATTAAGATAAAGAGCATGATATTCCATCAGGATAATGTTAAACTGTAAAGTCTTTTGTGACCAGGCAAAAATTGTTATTGCTTGGCTGGGGAATTTTCATTTACCTGCTATATTTAGAAGATATTACACCAATTAACATTTATTTCAACTTTTCAGAGAATTTTATAAAAAGAAAAATAAATTCCATTTCCTGGAAGGCTATAAAAGACATGCACAACAGTTCTAGTAGAATTGAATTCTGGATGTGCAGGTGGCAGAATGGTTATCAGTGTATAATATGGAATAAACAGGCAGAGTTCACATTCTAGGAAAGACTTTGCACTAATGCTATTGGAAAAGGTGTGAATCCCTCTTCTAAACTTTGAAAATAGCAGGATAAGCTAAACAAACATTGGTAAGACAGTCAATCTAGGTAAAAGACAACTTAAGAATTCAAAACTGTGGCAAAGGCAATGAGAACTCACTCTACTATCCACTAACTTTCCCAAGAACTATCAGGACAATTCAAAAAGTCATTTATTCATATTAAGTGAACCAAATGACTCATTGAAAATGACCATTTATAATAAACTGCAAATGGCAATTTCATAAGGGATTTTAAAACTTTGAAGCAAGTGCAGGTTAGTGTATGCAATAGTAGGCAACTGAATCTTTAACAATTTTCAGTTTTTACTAAAACTTTTTAAATAAGCATAGTTAAAAAAATAATACTTCGAAATATACTTGTAAGCTTATAATTTTGAAAATAAGAAAAATAGTTGAGCAAAACGTTTCCACACAAGAACTTTTTCTTTCATTAAAATGTATTTCTAAAGCCTAAAGAAATGCCACTTTGAAAAAGAAAAAAAGAAACAGCTTTCAACGAATTACAGAGATGTACAAAATATTTTGTAATGATGATTATATTCGCTGTCTCTACTGAAATGAATCAAAACCACCTGCTCTTTCCAAAAACAATGTCTATATGCATCATAACTAGTTTATTAAAAACATGGGCTTCTTCAGAACAAAATATTCATATTGTTGCAAAATATAATCACAGCAGCTGGTTATAATGGCAATAAAATGATTCCCTCAACCTGAAAAGCATTTCTGTATAACTTAATATCAAGGTGAAACAAATGAAATGTATCCCTAAGAAATAACTATTTTACAATCTTTACTGTCAATTTGTTATTATCATTATTTACCTGCTTCAAGGTTCATTTTCATCAATACTGGTTATGGAGGGTGCATGTGTTTCTAACAGCATAGATTATATATATTTTTTAATTGGTAGATATTAAAAAAAAGATAACATTTCTTTGTAAGTTTCCAATGAAAAAATACTAAGAAAAGTAGACAACATATTTGACTAGAGATTATCTGATGAATTTTTTTTCTCAAAGCAAACAAATATTTTTCTTGTTCTGACATTAATAATAAAATGTAAATTATAGTCTTATACTAAATGGTTATAAATAAAAACATTTCTGAATAACAGGAAGAGGTAGAGCACTCTTCTCTCGAGTAACAAATTTTATTTTACATTAAAATTTTTCTCTAGGTCCAATATGCTTGCAACCAAAGTTTGAAAAATGAAATGGTTTTGTTCTGTATGACAAACTCTTCCCAATATATATATATATATATATATATATATATATATATATATATATATATATATATATATATATATATATATATAATTATAAAACTCCCACCAAATGGAAAAATGTTGAAAAAACTAAATAAAAAAAATTCAAATTTTCTTTATGTCATATTCGATGAAACATGTTTAAAAGAAAGGTTGCTGCCCCAAAATGTGCGTGTTTGGTAATTTTGTAATTAAAGGATTGTCAACAGAATTTCTTTTCTAAAATTGAACAAAACAATTCAAAATTTTATCCACTCATCACTATTATTTTTAATTCTGTGAAGCCTATAAAATACAAAAAATAAATTAAAAGAAAAAATGTAATATCTGCGAATGTTTTGACTGAAGACTAAAAAAAAAATAATAAATAAATAAATAAATAAAATAAAAAATTAAATAAAAAGGAAGTGAAAAGTAGCTGTAAATACAAAAAAAAAAAAAAATTAAATTTAGTCTTAGACTATTAAGGTTCTTTCCTATCATGATTTGTATTTCATGCAAATTATTGTTTCTTTTAAATCTTTTACATAATTCAGAATCTAGAATTTTATTTTTATTTAGGCAAGTTTTTTAAAATGTCTGAGAGACATCTGGTATCTTGTAAGAAAGAATTCTGTTTCAAAGCAGGGATTAATCAATGATAAAAAAAAAAAAAAATTGGAGGTTGGGATTTCCTAATTAGTTGAAAATGGATGTTCATATGATATAACCTAATCTGAGTAATATTAAGAAGGATCACTGAACATTGTTGTAAACAATCCCTTTCTCATCACCAGTCACAAACAATTTTCTTTAAAAAGGGTGCATTTCATTGCATTTATACAGCAAATCACAGATGAAATGCAATCCAAAAGATTCTTTCACTAAGATCACCCAAACATCTTAGCAATTTGAGTATCCAAATTTCACTAAGTGCACATGGATGGTACATTTTGATAAACTTAGTGTTTCTACCAATTCTTGCATTGTGTAATGCGAGTTATTCTTAATCAATGTCTCAATTTGGTCATCATCTGTAATGGGGCTTCTGCCTCATCAATAAGGCTGCAATCAGAAACTTTAAACTTTGCCAATTTTGCCTTTATGGAAGAAGAAGAAAGAAAAAGAGAAAGAAAGAAAGAAAAAGCATCAAGTGTCTAAAACGCAACTTATAATCTCCAATTTTTATAGGGATGCAAAATTGACAAAAATTAAGTAATTTTAAACTTTAAGATATTGTTTGAAGTGTGGTCTAATTGGAAATGTAAGCATATTATATCTGTCGATAAATTTTACATGTTCTAATGCATTGGAACATGCACAAATTCAAATCAGTATAAACTTTCCGGACAACACAATATTATAAAACAAGTGGACACTGAAGTAAACAACAAGTCTAGACTGAAGATTGCATTCAAGCATGAAACATACTGCCACCACTTGGTGTTGACCTCAGTGCCCACTCAGATATTGAGCACTTTTACCCATAAATACATCATATCATAAACCCCTCCCCCCACACACACCCTAATGCTCTGCTATGGGCCTGTAAGTGATTCTGAAGACAAGTTTCACTTTTATAACCTCTCTTACACACATGACAAACAAAAAATCTGTCTATGTTAGCAACGTTGGAAACTTGCCTGTCCCTGTGTACATTCATGTGACATTCAAGTCCTGCAACAGACTTACAAAACTTGCACAAGTAACCTGCAGGTCTTTCTGGTAGGGTTGCATTCACAGGAGTTTGCACCTGACCTCTCTGGTGTGATCTCATGTGAACAGCTAAACCAGCTGCCAAGAGGGTGACTTTTCCACAAATACTGCAAGTGTGTTTGTGGCCTAATAAGTCTGGGACAGATTCTATTTCTTCCTTCCTAATGGTGCACTTTTTGTTGAAACGTTTCCAAATCAATCTTTCTAACTAGATCTATCTCCAGCAACAGTTTCTCAGTTTTCAGCATTAATACCAAGAGTCCTTAGTTTCATTTAATTACATCCTTGAAACATTTTTTTTGGCTTATAAGCAGGTTGATTACCTTGTACCAGCTCACCATAAAGTATTTTGGACAATCTGCCATCCTCCATACATATCAGACGCATACTTACCTACTTAATATAAGATTTTATGTAAGTCAATATTTTAATAATAAAACTGGTATTAACTAACTGCTGTTAAATAAAACATTCAGAATATATTTATATGATAAATAACCTTAGAGTATGTGTGTTTAAATGTCATGTTCCTTCAGGACATAGGCAATCATGGCTCTCCACAGATTCCTTTTCATTTATTATTGTGAATTACAATTACTTCTTGGTAAAGGTAGTGGAGTGTTTTCTTACTACTTTCTCCATGGTTTTGAATTCAGAATAATCCTTCTCTAAGACTAGCTGCTACCCAAGATTAGAGAGTTCAGTTTACCCTGCTATTTAACCCATAGCTAGGTGAAGAAATAGATTCAGGTTTTTCTTAAGGGCATAAGTGAGAAAGTGTATTCAACAAACTTGGCTCACACATTCTACTTTCTGACCATTATGCAATATGCACATAAGAATGTATATCTGTTTCAAATATAACAAAGTTTAACATCAATAATAGACCCAATGTTAATTGCACAACATCAGGAATCTAATGTTTGGATAAGTGATAAAATGACTCAAATTCTTTGTGCAATAAGATCACTTAGAGTGAATAAACATGAAACGCAAGTGGCAGGCAATTAAACACAATGAATATTAGTTGTCTCTTAATATCAACTGTTTAGAAATTTATCAACAAAAAGAACAATCTTAAAAAGGAACAATTATTGGATGTGCTTATAAAATGAAAGAACATTCCAAAAGAGTGTGCTAACTAGATAAAAGGAATTCTACACTAAGTGCTTATATATATATATATATATATATATATATATATATATATATATCCTTTCCCTAATTCTTATTTAAGTTAGCAAAGCTCATATAAAAAAACAAATGAAATAAGTGGCTGGAAAATCTAGAAAAAACAATCAGTTTTAATTCAACATTTTCTAATTAAGACTAAAGGAGAAACGTACTTTATATTACATTTATAATAACCTTTTCTAACATATTCCTCCCAAGTTTCATGTGAGAAAGAGAGAATAAAAAAACTTAAGCTGAAAAGCTGTCTTAACTATGACCTTCATCCTTAAAAAACAAAAACAAACAAACAAACAACACCAGAAGAAACAAACTGCTGGAGTTGCTAGTGTTGTTAACATTTTTAAATGAAAGGTGAAAATTTCAGTTTCAATAGGAAATTAATAAAAAGACAAATCTAACAAGATTGTTAGTTAATTAAAAATAAAAAGGGTACCGTGTTATAAATTCTATACTAATTTTATTAAGAGTATCATCTTATAAACACAGTTGATTATAAATATCAAAATCATAAAAAGTAATTTAACACAAATATAACAGCATATTAGAAAAAAAATATTAAAATGAGAAAAGGTTAAAATGTTAAAAAAACAAAAAAAAACATTGGAAAATTGTAATAATCTGGAACACTGACTGAGCCTTTAACAACTATTTAACATACACTTCTTCACTATTACCAAAGTTTCAAAGATATTTACAATTTGACAACAGTTTTCCTTTTCTCTTTTTAAGCAAAAGAAAGGCAATAATGCCACTAAGACACAAGAGGTGAGTGGGAGTGAATGAGAAGGCTTTAGTGAGGAGAAATATAATAAAAGAACAGGTTTCAGGAAAACAAGATTGCGATTGACATTGCAATTAAATTTTTGAAGACTGTAAGTGGCAAGGAAGCAAGAAATTGGGTGAGAATCCCACAGACAAGATATGCAAGAAAAAGTATCAGAATAGAAATGACGGTTGCATCTAGCTAGTTCAGCAGTAAAACAATGAGACCCAGTTGCCAATCTAATAGTATGCTTAAAGTCATGCAGTCAAGACACCAAGGAGAAATGGTAATCTGAATGATTGCCATGAAAATATTTATAGAAAAACAGAGATAAGCCACAGCAGTGGAAAAATGACTCAGGTCATGACCAATTACATCACAGACCTATCTTTGGATTTGGTCAAGAATCTCAAAATTACATTATATATACATACATCCACACACATATACATATATAAAGTTTGTCCTTGAAGTGTAACCAAGGACAGCCTACATTATGCTTGCCATGAATGAGTTGGCTACACATAAGGATTTTCAGCATCCGATCATCACTCATTCCGATGACATGACCAGCCCATATGAACTGTGATTGCATCAGAAAGGATTCTATACCACTGACACCACATTTGATGAAAAGATCAGGGTTAGAGATTTTGTCCTGCTGTGTATAACTGCATGTTGAATGAAGACAGCGTTTATGAAAAGAATCAAGTTGATTGATATGTGTTCTGTATGGCATCCATGATTCTGACCCATAAAGAAGTGTGATGAGAATGACTGCTCGATAGACACTGATTTTGGTTTTCAGTGAAATCCCATAGGCAATGCCTATGCTTCCAAAAGGCATTGGTTGCTTTTGATATTCGGTTAACTATCTCGTCATCCAAAGAGGCACTTGAATTGACTTTGCTTCCTAAGTACGAAAAGGATTTCACATACTTCAGGTTGTTGTTTTATTTTACATACTCGATTTGTTTAGGTGTAAGCCTTGGTTGATGGACAACTTCAGTTTTCTTTATACTTATAGTTAATCCGAATGCACTGCAAGCGGTAGAAAAATGATTGATGAGTGCTTGAGCTTCTTTGATTGAGGTGGCCACGATTGCAGTGTCATCAGCAAACAAAAGATTACAAATAATGCTTGCTCGAGTCAGTGATTTTGCTTTAAAATGTTGATAGTTAAAGAGGCCGCCACTTATGCAGAATTAAAAATTCACACCCATGTCAAGATCACTAAAAGCCTGGTGTGGCAGGACTGAAGAGAAGAGAGCCAAATTACAGAAGCCATGACACAACCTTGTTTGGTGCCATTTGTTACATCAAAGGATGCTTTCATTCCTTCATGAAACAAGATGACATTCGGCACTTTCAGGTATGCCAAGTTTTTTGAGTACTTTCCAGAGGGCACTCCTGTTTACAGTGTCAAACGCTTTAGTCAGATCGATAAAGACAGTATAGAGTTTATGGTTCTTATCGCAAACTTCCTCAGCAACCTGATGAAGTGAAAAAAATCATATCAATGGTTCCCCGACCTGAACGAAAACCACACTGAGATTTGGGATAGATGTCGTCAATGAGATATTTGATTATTCTGTTGTTCTTGAACAGATGTTTTATGCAAGCATCTTTGTAGTCCTGTGGAACATAACCAACCTTCCATATGACTTTAAAAAGCTCAAAGAGTTTCTTAACTAGAGTCTTCCCACCATATTTAAAAATTTGGGGGGAAATAGCATCTTTTCCAGGGGCTTTATTCAAAGACAGCTACTTGATAGAATCGAAGCAATGACAGTCATCGATGACAGAGGTGGAATTAAGGACATTTTCAAAGCGTTCTTTTCATCGTGATATAATTTCCTTTTTGTCTCTGTGGAGTGTGTTACCATCAGGTGACAGAACAGGTGAAATTCCATTTCCTTGTGGGTCCTACACACCTTTTTAAGGCCTCATAGAATGCTTTGAGATCTTTTCTGTCAGCTGCCGCCTAGATTTCCACAGGCTTAGTAAACCACAAGGACTCATTTTTTTTTTTTGAGAGCATTTTGCACTTCCTGCTTATATATATATATATATATATATATATATATATATATATATATATATATATATATATATATATATAAAAGAAGAAAGAACAGTAAGATTTACAATCTGGTGTTCTTAGTAATTATTTTTATTTTTTTAAAATTATGTAAATGTAGAAATCCTCAAAACTGTCCTCTCAATAATAAATATTGTATGGAATCATTAGTTTATCAACGCAATATTTCATCTATCGAAGATCCAGATACAAAATCTACATTGGATGCACAAAACATGATTTCAAAAGACATTGGAACCAACATCAAATTTCCTTTAATAATCCTTTAATAATAATAATAAATACAAAAAAAAAAGAAAGAAAAAAAAAAATCAAATGACCCTATCTAAATATTTCTGGCACTTAAAGAAACCCATAAAACACCAACAGTAAAATGGAAATTAATAAGAGCTAGAGCATGTAAGTCATTAAATGAACCATATCCTTTGTGCATACATGAAAATTAACATTAATAAGTTTCTGAAAAATAAAAATTTACTTAAAGAAATGAAATAGCTATGTTTTGCAGACACTGTTTAATGTTTAATTTTGACAAATAAAACATACATATTTATACTTGATCTTTGATTAATAATATTTTTTATGTGAATGTAATTCTAATATATTTGTAAATAATAACTTGTAGTCTATTTGTAGAAGTAGAAAAGTACTTTAAATTTGTAGGAATAGATTTTAAGTATTAAAAATATGACCTAGTCATATTCAGATAATCCTTTTAAGAAATCTTTGTGTATAAAATTATAAATTATGCAGCCAAATTAAAAATACCAAAAACTTTATCGTTGAAAACCCCAGACAACACGTGAAAAACGGATGTCATTGTTTGAGAGCAGGCACACCTACCCTAACTTAACTTAACCTAACCTAATTTAGAAAGTAACTTATATTTGATACATAAGTTGTCTAGGGAAATTAAAACCCAACCGCCCCTTATGAAAGAAAAGGGTGGAATTTCCCATAACCCTAACAAGTTGAAATATTAAAATTGCCTGTGCTTATAAATGAAGTAAATTTCTTATAATAAAAAAAAAAATAAAAATAAAAAATATTCGCTTGAGAATGAAATGGAGCTACAGATTTGAAATTTAATTTCATAATTAAATTTAAAATTTTAGTTTCTGTCTTGAAACATGGTAATTCCTGTGTTGCAATGGAAACATTTTTAAAATAGAAAATAATTATATATATATGCTAAGAACTCTGAATTATAAATCTCATTGTTCTTTCCTATATATATATATATATATATATATATATTACACACACACAACAAACTTTCCTAACACTAGACCTAGCATTTGTTTTAATCACACCACTTCATATCAGTGGGAAAAAAAAGGCACAAAGTTATTTTCCTGGAGGTTAGTATCAGTCATGGTGATATGAGAGAGAAAGAATTCTGTATGGTGATTAAATGAAAGCAGTTTTGTTTTGGAGGTATTAAAATTTACAAGCCATTTCTTGCTCCAGTTAACCCCTGATTGGAAGCAGTTTTCAAGAGCAGCTACCAGTCTTACTTTGTTGAACCTTGCTACTAAGACAAGAGTAAAGAGTTCTGTCATCTGCACCAATACCTAGTTGGAAACCAATGACATGGAGGTTGTTGATGAAGATAAGAAAGAATGTAGGTTCAAGAATAGAGGCCTGGGGACCCCCACATTAACGTGAAATGATTGAGAAGTTTGTTTTGTTAAGAACAATTGGATTAAACAAAATATTCGTCCAGAGACACCAGCATGCTAAAACCTGTTGAACACCTTTGAGAAAGCCAAAGCCTCACCATTCATACCTAAAGCCTGATAGACAGATTCAGTGATAACCATTAACACATCAGCAATAGACCAACCAAAATGAATCATATTATATATATATATATATATATATATATATATATATATATTAATATAAATAAATAAAAGGCCATGTGAAGTGAGATCCTTAACCAATTTGGTGTTGATTAGTGGCTCAAGTACTTTGTCAAAAAAGAGGTAAAAGATTAATAGAGCAATAATTTGAGTCGCCAAAAGGTTATTTCGAACTAAAAATTCCTTTCCATTTCTGAATACCATGCCATTCTGTTATTAACCTTTTGTTACAGAATGTGAAGGCCAGGGCCAGAATGGTCAGTGATTGGCAGACCTGGGGACTCCTACATTAATGTGACTCAGGGGCAGGGCATTCTGACAGTGATGGATTGCTTTTGCATGAGTTTTGAATATAAGACCAAAACAGCGTGATTTCAACAGAAAGTCTTGAGAATTCTGATGCGTGGATATGCCTCGCACACTCAGGTTTGCGACTGGCTAATACCACCCATGCAGGAACACTGTCAGTCCTACTGCTGCCTTTTAGAATCCAAGCTGCCAGGGTTAATAAAACCAAAAAGTAACACCAAAAGTAAATGACCCTTTTCATTGATACCGTTTTTATTAATAGCATGGAGATCCCAAGATGACGCAGAACACAAACATTATCTAGCTTGAGGCAAAAATTGTCACCAGAGAATTCTCCCTTTGCAGCTCTAGATGCATTCCTCGCCTCAAGAGGGTTACTATAAATAAACTTGTCAATTGTTATTTCTGTCATTTAAAGCTGGCGATAGCCTACTACCACTTTGGAACAAGGCTAAACATCTGTTTTTTGATGCCATTTTGAATTCTAACCTCTACACAAAGGGTAACATCAATTAAATCTATATTAATTTTGTCACAATATTTTGTAAACAAAAATGGCCACATGAACATCCAAGGAAGCCTTTATTCAAGAGTTTTTCTTGGACTTGGATTTGGACTCTGATGATGATTTTGAAAGCTTTACTCAAGTGGATATTGACGATGAAGTGGTCAGAGATAGAGATGGTAATGATGCTAGTGATGGGGAGAAGAGCTATGATGACCACTAGGTGCTGAGCAGCTACTATCATCCACAACTAACTAATTTAATGGAAGCTACTGTACCCATGGATGTACCTGATAGCTTTTCTGAATATGAATTATTTTGATTATTTATAAACGATGAAATAACTTTATTTGTCAACCAGACAAATAAATATGCTAGTCAGATAAAGAGCAAACAAATGCTGGTGTCTATTAGTATGTAAACACATGGAAGTACGTCACTTTTAACAAAAATGAAAGCCTCTAAAGCTATTTTGCTTCTTATTGCGCCTACAGAACTCCACGAGGAGTAATAAAAGTATGTTAAATTGTTAATGTATTTATTTTTTTCGTTTTGCATTTTTTTGTTTTCAATTTCAAAACATGCATGCAAAACATAATGCATTACATCAAAATATTATTCATCCATTCTTTTGTTGTTATATAAAAAATAAAATCTATGCACACAATACAAAGTAAGTTATAACAATTTTAAAACAGTAGGTGCTCATGTTTTTGGCACCCTAAAAAAAAAAAAGAAAAAAAAGATGGAGTGTCAGGAGGAATAATTCTAGGAAGAATTTATTAGAGTAAAGGTTAAAATCAGTAAGAAGGGAATGATTTTATCTTTTCAGCACTGGAGATTAAAAATTACAACTATTTTTCTTGTTATTTTACATGTGCAACAAGTTAATATGGTTAATGGTATTGGAATTCAAAAAAAGGATAACGATATCTCATTTTCCTAATTGCAAAAAACAACTGATGAATTAAATCTCATCACTTGTCAAAAGTTCTGTTTTTATGAAAAAGAGTTGATAATCAACCAAAACTACTTTTATCATATTCTGAAAAACACTAACATGATCTTAATTTCAGCATCTAATATTTTCTTTTAAATAATTCTGGTTTAAAAATACTTTCTGCTGAAAGAAGAATCCAACAATTTTTATTTTTAACATTAAATATGGGAACAAAATTTCATGTTACATGCTTTGTACTTCAAAAGAACTACTTCAGACTAAATGTTTTTATTGATGGTATCATGTAGGAGGAAGGAGCAAAATACAGCAAATGTCAGTTATAATCTACATCATACATATATATATGATGCCGGTGATAAAAACATTTAGTCTGAAGAAGTCCTTAATGCACTACATGATTACACCCCCACCTTCCATTTTGTTAATCAACTACATGTATATGTATTTCTTGAAGGATTATGTCTGTATCATACCATTAAGACAACATATCAAAATTTATGCATAAATATATGCAAATGAAAAGCTTATCTTTGAGGTATGCCATTATTAAAAAAAAAAAAAAAAAAAAAATGCTATTTGCAATGCATGTTTACAAATTATAGAATTCATATTCTAAATAAGGGTATAAATTTAAATACATCATAAAAAAATGGACCAGTACAAATCTATTATCAACAAAATTAAAAACCCAGTCAATAATAATGATTTAATTACATGAATATTTACTCTGCAACAACCTGATATTATTTAAATGCATGGTTGTCATAATATATAAGAAATGTCACATAATGTCAAATACAAGTAGAATTTATGCTTAGCTAGAACACATACGTTTCAATTTTCTGTTCATACTACTGACTGATAAACAAGAAAAAAACATTCAAACATTACATAAATAACTAACAGACAATATAATTTATTCAAACGTTTTAGCTTTCAACATTTCTAAACCTATCAGACAATGTCCAAATAAATGTATATAGCCGTTAGAAATAAAAATTTATAATATTATATACAAAATATATATTAAGGATAATAAATTTTTTAAATTTTAATTTTTTTTTTCATTATTCCACAAATTATTCAGACTAGTACATTCACTTTTGTTTGTATCATATACTAGCAGAGGAAAGCTGAAGAACATTTATGAATTGAAGAAAGACATTCTTCCCTTAACCTTTGCCACACTGCAGGCAAAAATTGTTGCTGTATAATTCTCTATTTCCTACTCAAGGCGCATTCTGTCGCCTTGTGACAGTTGCTACAAATAAACACTTGTCAACTGTTATTTCTGGTATTTTAAGCTGGAAATTGCCTACTACTGCTTTGGAACAAGATTAAACTTCCATTTTCCAATGCCATTTTGAATTCTTCCAGACTTTACACAAGGTGTAATACTGATTAAACCCATGTTAATTTTTTGCAATTTTTTGTAAACAAAAATGGCCACATCAATATCCAACAAAGCCTTTATTCGGGAGTTTTTCTTTGATTAGGACTCTGATGATGATTTTGAAGGCTTTACTCAAATGGATATTGATGGCAAAGTGTTTGAAGATGATAACCACACTAGCGACATGGAGGAAAGCAATGATGACCACTAGCAGCTACTATCATCCATGCCTGACTAATTTTATGGAAGCTACTGACGACCATCAATATACCTGATAGCATTTCTGAAGGTGAATTATTTTGTCTATTTATAAACGACGAAATAATAACTTTAATTGTCAACAAGGACATGTCAACGAGACGAATAAATATGAGTCGGGTGAAAGAAAGAGCAAACAAACGGTAGTGTCTTCTCGTATGTAAACATTAGGAAACATCACTTTTTTGACAAAATGAAAGCCTTCTTAGCGATTTTGCTTATTGCAACCCCAGAACTCCACAAGAAGTAATGAAAGTTAAAGTATGTTGAATTATTTATGTATTTTTTAATGTATTTGTTTTTTATTTTGCATTTTTTATTTTGTTTCAATTTTTTTTTTTTTCAACATCAAAACATGCATGCAAAACAGTGCATTACATCAAAATATTTTTAATTCATTCATTCTTTTATTCATGTACAAAAATTTAAAGTAACCAATCTTGCAGCTGTAAATAATTGTAGAGTCAAAATCCTTTTTCAGTATTTCTTTAATTATTTACAGGAAAAACATTTGAAGATTAGAAATCACAATATATAATAAAAATCAAGGTATTAATCCTAATTCACATTGGAAAAAAAATTAAGGTATAAAAATTATATGCTTTCAAATCCACTGTGGAGAACTTTTTTTACCTCCAGAGAGACCCATAAATATATAAATAAATAAAACAAACAGTATTTTAATATGCCTAATAAATGAATGCAAGATTATGTAAAAAAAAAAAAAAAAAAAGCAATTTGATAAACAGCTGATATCATAGATAACATGAAAATTCTTTTTGGCAAAGGGAAATATAGAATTACTATTATCTGATTTCGTATTACCATCCCATGAAAGTTGTATTTTTAATATTTTAAGAAAGATTTTATTGTTCAGGTCATTACTCAGGACAAGCTGAGTAATAGATGAATGAAATACATGAAATAACTTCAGCAGCAACAATTTCAATAGATTAAGAGTGGAAACGTACAAAATGTTGGTAATTTGTTGTTTTCCAGCATAAACACTAATTTACAAAGCATCTAAGAAATTAATATTGTTCTAGAAATTAAAAGTTTTACTCTCAAGTTTAGCTTCTTTTTTTTTTTAACACTCAGTTGTTTGCAAAATGTATCCAATATAAGCTTAAACTTACTGTAGATATCACTATATATATATATATTTTATAATTCATGTTTAGAACCAGAATCTAGAATGCACACACAAGCAGAAAAGCACTGGATGGCCATTTTGTCCTTATTTTCAACTCATCAGCAGTGCACATCCTCTACCAACACAGAGTCAAACCCTTCATTGAGCCAGTCCATCCAGAGTTTAGAAGCTGGATCCAGCATAGTTTATATTATATACACATGCACACAGCATCAATAGATATATTTTGGGGAATCCTCTACATACAATGTTTAGCCAAAATGTCCAATGATAATACATATTTTTTAATTAAAAAGTTCTAAATAGCAGTTACAATATATTGCCTTAAAATAATAATAATTATAAATATCGATTTCCAATTACAAATGCTGATCATCTGAAAAGCATGCCAGAAGAGAAATTCTCATGGTTTTAAAAACTATGAAAAATGCTTAAGAATGTATATATTTTAGTTTGATAGTTTCTGCTTGTAATTTGGAATTGATTTTGAGATTAAGATCAAGTATTAATGTTGTTTGTAGATTAATCCAACATTTTATTCATGTGCTTGCAAAGTCAGTAATTTTAAATGTGTTTGCTGATGAGTGAAGGGAGATCAAAAATAAAGGACAATTTGTCAAATTTTATGAAAGTATAAAACTCAAATCCAAAATGATTTGGTATTTAAGTTGGGGAAAAGTTAAAAATTTAAAAAAAAATTAAAATCTTTTATTGTAAACTATATTTATAAGTACAGATTTAAATACATTGTTTAATGCTGTTAACTCAAAAACATTCATTTTTAATTCTTAAGAGACAAAGAAAATAACATATTTAATAAAAAAATATTTTAATTGCATGTCTCAAGATATAAACAATGATATTCTGATTTGAATAAACACATCTGAAAGAAAATCTTTTTTAATTATTATCCATGCATAAAAAAATAATTCAATATATTTCCCTATCATAAACCAGTAAAAATATTTAATTCAATTTTTTTTTTTGTGCACAAAATGGTGGGCGAATGTTGATATGAAAAACATGAATGTGTGTGTGTGTATGTATGTGTTATATAATGCCAATGTTTCCGCAATAAAATTGGTAATAACTAACCAATGTTGGTACAATTTTCAGGATATAGTTATATGAGCAATATATCAGGAGTTTCTGTCCTTATTAAAATTATTTATAGCAACTTTTTTTGTAAATGCCAGGTTTTATTATAAAAACAAACCAATTGCAACATAAATTTTTATTTATAAATAAATACAAAAAATATCAACCATTAAAAAATGCATTTGATTAATGCTCTGTCCCAAATCTCTGAATAAATCTATTTTAATATTTGACATGTTAACCTTGGCTTCTTGATATTCTCTAACCTTCATCAGTTTATCATCCACTGATTTTGTCATTTTTTTTTTTTTTTTTTACAGTTTCAAATTTAAAATTACTTGTAGCTGTTTTGATTGCTTCCTACAGATCATCTTTGCTTGAATACTGTTTTCCATTCTCATTCACATCTCTTTTAATAATGGGCCACATGTTTTCTATTGGATTAGATACCGGGAGAAACTGGGAGCAATTTCTTTAAGTCAGTGAAACATTTTTATCTCACAAGATGGATAATAGCTTTGCAGAATGTAGAGGAACACTGCTTTATAGAAATATACTCTAGTTTAAAAGTTCTTGGTTATGACCTGTAGCATTCAAATAACATCTTGTCCAAGATGTGACAATATTTCTCTGTATTTATCTTGATATGATCATCAACTTTGAAGGCACCCTTAATCACGTCAGTTGACTATTTCCATGAAGCACTTTCTAGTCCAGCCATCAGATCTATCCAATGGAGCTATATATATATATATATATATATATATATATATATATATATATATATCTATCACTAAAAAGTACTGTTGAGAAATTAGTTTTCATGTACATCTCTGTTCAAATTACACATTTCTCTTTGAGATGTTTACTTAAAGGGAGCTATTTTGGTTGCTTTTATGAGCCAATGTTCTGAATTAGTTTGTCAGTTTTTATTATGGTGCCAATTATGTGTTATCTTGTGTTTGCCATTTTCTGATACATTTTCCTTTGCAGGAACCAACAATGAGCTTATTTGCAGTAATACTTTTAGTGTGAAAACAATGTTAAAACTTCGGTTGAAGCTATAAATCAACTCATTAAAATATTTTATTGCTTCAGTTGGCTATTATAAAGTTGGCATGTCAAGTCATATTTCATAATTGACTTCTGGCAGTCAACATGTTAATATTCTACATCTTATCTCTGATTACATTAACAGTAGCAGTTTCTTCAAAAATATTTCCTTGCTAGTCAATTTTCTTATTATCCTTTTAATTTTTCTCAAATCTCTTTCTTTGACATTCTTAAGGCCAATTTTTTTTCTAGTTATATGGTCCCAATTCAGTTTTTTGACAATTTTGGACTATGTTACCATCACTTTACAATATTTTGCTACTCTTAAGTCTATATCATCCTAATGACCAATAGCAAACATTATATATATCAAATGAAAATTCTTGCATAATTAAATGTCACATCACTAAATAAGAAATTACTGTAAATATTTATAATAAAAACATAAATTAAAATTCATGTGAAATATTTATCACTAATTCTGAGAAATTCACAATATGGATTATTAATACCAGTTTATTGTGAAAATATTGACTTGCATAATAAAATCCAACAGTATATATACATGAAGGGTTCTGTAAAGTTCTTGATCTGACCAAACATGAGAATTTTGAAAAGAGTGACTCCTTGGTCGAGCAAAGAACTTTTCAGTACATAGAAATATTTTTCACACATATATAAATAATAAAACATCTTTGCACCAATAATGACTGGTGGCACTTTAATTTATAAAATTCCTAACATGTTAAGATTTATCAAATTGCACTTTCATCTAATATATATATGTAAATATGCATAATTAGTAAAGTACAAACAATTTCCTCAATTTAAATAGCTTAAACAGTCACATATAAAAGGATCTGGTAAAATAATTTTTCTGCCTGAATTTCTGGGATGAGGAGTTACTATTTACATCTGGACTATTGTTATCATCTTTGTTGTTGTTATCACAACATTTTGACTGTTGCACCCTCTGGCCTTTATCAGGTGTATATCAATCTGGGTAATCTACAGGGAATTCTCAACTGAAACCTTTATTTCATCTCCAGGGGTAGACAGTTCTTATTCCACTGCCCATGTCTAGAGATATCTGGTATAGTTTTTATTTTTAGCATTGCTCAATTATTGCTTAATTCGTTCCACACCACCAAGCCTGGGGATTGAATTCACAATTACTATGTCACCAAATTCATGAACTAATGCTTTAATCCACTAGGCTATTGTTCTGTAGGACAAGTCTCTGTAGTGAACTTGGAGCCTTAAATCTAACTGGTCTGCAATTTAGTGCTGCTGAAAACTTGCTGTCGTTGTCATTTCTGTATTTATTAGTTTCAATGGAATCTATCCAATTTTACTACAGAGAATTGTCATACGAGACAAATACCTAGTGGATTAAAGTATTGATTCATGAATTTGGTTACATAGTAATTGTGAGTTCAATCTCTGGGCCAGGTAGTGTGTACCTGAACTCGGTGGAAACCAACAAGCAATAACCGAGCAGAACTAAAAATAACATCTAAACCAGATATCCCTAGACATGGGTAGTGAAACAAGAACAGTCTAACACCATAGATTAAATGGTTCAGATCATAAGTCCTTGTAGGTTAATCAGATTGATATACACCTGATGATGACAAGAGGGCACAATGGCCGAAACGTGATAACAACAAAGATGAGGATAATAGCGCAAGTGTAAATAACAAGTTTTGTATTATAGTTAAAAAAGTAAAGTTTTTTTGTTTTTTTTTTACATTTGTCTATTTTTTAAAAATTTTATTTCATGTTAAATTATAAAACCTTAGCAAAATAATTATCAAATCCATAATAGAGTAAGTCTATCATGTGTATATTCAAATAGAAAATTAAAACAAATAGTGTATACAACATATTGTTTATGACTTTGATGAAAATGAACTGATCTAATGCCATTTTCTGAAGGGGTTTTCTCTTTTCTTGTAAATTATACACCTAATGATGATTGAAGAATGGACCTATTAAGACGTAATATCAAGAACATGAAGTAATTAAACAGTTCAAACAAAATTGGTGACAATGTTTTAGAGTCACCTCATCATGTAACCATCAAATACTCTTGAATCAATGTTTATACAGAAAATAATTGAAATAGGTTTTTTTTATCTAGAATTTTACCACACATCAATTTAAGTTTACATTTAATCATTCATAGTTATATAAAATTAATACACACTTTACAAATATTTCCTAATCTAAAAGAGATTTTCTCTTCTCTTAAGTGATAGCTTAATGCATAATGTAAATGAAATAAAAATTAACTTTAATGCTGTACATCAATATCTAAAGTAATTCACTACAACTGAAAAATATGAAAATTATGAGAATTAAATGTATTTTTTCAGGCTAGCAGAACTGCCAAAAACTCAATAGATAACTATAATATTCAATAACTCAAATTCAATTGACTTATCTGTTTAGTTGACTCCTGAATTTTGTGTCAAAAACACTGATTAACACCACATGTTTGATAAATAATAAATATATTTAGAAAAAAAAAGAAACTTGTTAAAAAAATACTAGAAAGATTTTTAACTTCAGTGAGAATTATGAAAAAAAAAATTACATTATTGCTATTTATTGCAGTTAAATTAGATTTTGAAATATAAGTGTTTAAAACATGGATTTAAAATATACCCTGTCAAAAGAGTTACATAAAAAAAATTAGATTTGGCTCAATTTTAAACTATTAAAAAAACAATCTAACTATAACAAGGTTCTCGAAAGAAGGCAGAGGAGGAAGGGAAATCATTTACAGATCATAAAATCTCTGCTCAACAACTCATAAAATTGTGAATATTAATTCCTCTGAAAGAAAATGTAAGAATTTAGAAGTTCATGCAAACAAAATAGTTATCACTTAAATTCAGTATAATGTTCTGCATAAATAAGGAGGCGCAGTGGAGTAATGGATAGCAGCTCAGATTGAGGAATATGAGAGCCAAGTTCGAATTCCAGTCGAATCCATTACATTCATTTATGTGCTAATACCCTTGGGAAAGGTATGAATCCTTTCTTCTCCCCACAGTTATGGGTAAATAGTAGGACAGACCAGGTTCTATAGCCTTGGATGGCAACTGGTCTACTGCAGAAAGAAATGGCAACCTACTGCGGGAAAAAAATCTGCCTTGTCGGTCATGTATCAAAAGATACATGATCACCTAAGCGTGTATCACACATGGCACATAACCGACAGAAATAAGAGCATTAGGTTGAATTCATTTATTGGCATAAATTATGTCAGCTGCATCAATTTTTTTTTTAAGGAAAATCGCACAAGAAGTTAAATTAGTGGATTGTGGGGGACACACCAGAAGATCTCAGCAGATCTATTTTCATAGCACTACCTAAGAAACCAAGCACAAATGAATGTGAGCTCCATCGAACAATCAGCCTAATGAGCCATGTAACAAAACTAATCGTCTGTATTCTGATGAATAGAGTGTACAGCAGAATCGGGCCAGAGATAGGACAAGAATTGTGTGTGTTCATAAAGACACCAGAACAAGGAACAAGATATTCATACTTAGAATGTTAACAGAAAGAGAAACACAGATACAGAAGGACGTGTATCTATATTTTATAGACTACACAAAGGTGTTCGACAAAGTATGCCACAAAGATCTGCCTGAACTGCTCAGCACCCTTGATACATTCAGGTAAGATATTAGAATAATCGAGAACCTATACTGGCAGCAAACGGCATGCATGCACATTGAGTTGTTCAGTGAATATACAAAAATAGAAAGGGGTGTAAGGCAAGGATGTGTCTTCTCACCAGACTTATTCAACCTATACAGCAAGGCAATTCTGTTAAAATTGGAGATCTTACCAGAGTTCAGCATTGGCAGCTACAATCTTACCAACATAAGATATGTAGATGACACATTACTGATAGCAGACACAGAAAAGAAAGTACAAAACCTCCTACAGAAGATAGTGAGGGACAGCAAGAAAAAAGGACTAACCATAAACTACAAAAAAACACAATGCATGGTCATCAGTAAAAGGATGAGCTCAAAATGCGATTTTCAGGTTGGGGGACACTAAAATCAAGCATCTGCGGAAGTGTTTTGACAGAGGACGGTAGGTGCAACACTGAGATCCAAAGAGGGATTGGGATGGCTAAGGATGCATTCCAAAAGCTGGGCAGAGTATTGCGAGACTGAAGGATTTTTTTGGTGTCAAAGAAAAGAGTACCGAGCTGTTACATGACATCTGTCCTCCTACACGGCAGTGAATGTTGTACGGTCTCCTCAAAGATGAAGAGACTTGAGGCAAAGGAGATGTGCACAGTGGGTTCCCAAGTGGACAGATCGAATTTTGACAACTTCCTCAAATGACTTTAGGACATGGAAAAATGAAAAGTTCAGTTTCTGTAGTATCAAAAAATGGTCTTATTTGTCTTCTAACTCCAATTATTTCTCAAGATATGCCCATTTGAAGCTTGTGAATTTCAAGTTTTCGATACATCCTGGAAACATAAGTTTTTTTTCTAAATATGTCCCATAAGCCCCTAAGATAAGGCCAAATGCCCAAAATTTGATTCAATATAAAAAATTGGGTATATGGACAGGTTTTTGACATATTTTTATGAGTTTTCCACAAAATTTACTGTAAAAATGGGCATTTTTTTTCCATCAAAAAAGCCCCAAAATTGGCCCCCGCTGATAAATTGTGATGAAAAATTGCAGAAAAGCCCCGAGATGAAATTTTTCAGGCTTCACATATAAGAATCTAGACATGTAGGGCTATCATAATCCATTTGGGTGAAAAAAATTCACTCTGGGGAACCATTTTAATTCTTTTATATTGAAAAAATTTGGGACAACCTTCAATTCCCTTTGAATCCCAAATCCGGATAATTTATGTAATTCTCACTCAAATTTCATGATCCAGCCCACTTTTCCCATGTTTTTTGGGGTGCTGAATCCAAATCTGGCATCAGAACACCATAAACCTGCACCATGCTCTTGGTATAAGTGATTTTTACCCTTTTAAGACCATGGAATGCTTGTCTTGCAAAGGGACAGGGCACACCATTCGCAGCCATTCGCAGTTGAAGGCTGCTATGTATGGTTGTAACAGTCATTATGAATCTTTGTTGTGCTTCCTCACAGATAAATAACTATTAACTTTTTTTCAGTAATCTTTGTGATAAGTTGTAGCTGTATATGATTTATTGTTCATTTTTAAACTTGAATATTTGAAACGCTCATTGTCTGTAGTGTCAAAAAAATGGTCTAATTTGTCTTCTAACTCCAAATGTTTCTCAAGATATGCCTGTTTGAAGTTTGTTCGTAAATGTCGGATTTCCGCAAAATTTCTACCCTTCTATCTTTTGGCCCCAACTTGGATTTTTGAGCCAAAAACTCATAAAAAATCATATCTCAGTTCTTGAAAATCAATTTTTTTGCATACCACACCCTAGAATTTGCCTAAAATGTACTTAAGCACCTGAAGCAGGTGCTTACCGTATGTTATTGTCATATGTTCGCTTGACCCCCATTTAAGCCCACTGTGATGTGGTTCTATAGACGGATGCTAAGGATATCATGGAGTGAATGTGTGAGCAATGAGGTCTTGGAGAGGATGCAAACAAGTAGGAAGCTTATACTTAACATAAGGAAGAGGCAGATGAAATTTCTGGGACACGTATTAAGAAAAAAAGGCCTGGAGAATCCGATACACACAAGTTGAATAGAAGGGAAAAAGAGACAAGGGAAAGTAATGCATGATGTACCGGGCAGGCTTAAGCAAGTAGATGACAGAACGTGATCTGAGGGAGTTGGCAGAGGCACGAATCTTATTGAGAGCTACAAGTGATAGGGGGGGGGAGTGGAGAGCCATGATTGCCTACGTACTGAAAGGACATGGGACATAAAAAGAATAAAAGAATTTGTTCATTCACTATAAATAATTGCATGTTATAGATTATTTACAACAGGGTTATCAACTGGTCGAACATCTACAATGATAAAGCTAAATCATGTGTGCGTAATACAGAAGCACTCTGAGAGAAAACTGATAATGCAAATATTACTTTTGCTTTTTCTCTGAGGTGATAGCGCACACCCAAACTAATCCTTACATATAGAGGAAAATAGTAGAGTGCTCTTGAACTTGGCTGGTAATTTTTCTTTTCCACTAAAGGAATTTCTAACAACTCAAAAATGGGAATATACATAAGAAAAATACTTTTTTCCTAAACCAAGCTGATAAACTTCAGATAAATAAATAAATAATATAATAATGACTGACAAGTTTATGACATATCAGGGAAAAAGTGGAGGGCTACTTACAAAGATATACAAATAGTAATTAACCACATATTTTCATTGACTCTACTCTTATGATACAATACAATTCTTTATTGGCCATAATTAAAATGTGAGATTTTGCCACAACTCTTTCTGAGCTATATCACTTCAAAATGTGAACAATTCTGGTTCTCCACAGTTTCCCGTCTTATCATTCCAACTACAGAACAGAAAAACAGAAAAAGTATTTCAAACTTTTAAGTAATTCTCTTTAGATAATTTCTTAAAAGGTTGAAATACTTTTTCTGTAAAAATTGTTATCTTTTTATTAGCTATCAAGAGTATGCAATCTAGTACTTCAGGCATGTGTGTGTGTGTACAAACTATAAGTGTAAATAAAAAGAATCTGGTTTATTTTTAAAAAATGACCAGATGTGTAAGCTTACAAAACCTGTAAATTATTTCAGTTTAAAAAAAAAAAAAGAAAAAAAAAAAAAAGAGGAGAGAGAGAGATTCTATGTAGATGAAACTTTACACAGAAATCAAATTATTGATTAATGAAATGATTAAGAAAGGTGTGTAGGAAGCAGGAATAAATCTATCACATGCAAAGCTTCCACTAAACATTTTTGGAAGATCCTCCTACTTGAAAATTACAACTTTAGACCTATCAGATACAATGAATTGGCTAATTGCAAACAATTTTTTTTCTATTAAAATAGAATTACTTTCATGGTCTGAAAGAGGAAAAATTGTCAACAAAATGATAATCCACATTCTAAGTGGAATTTAGTTTAATGTGGCTGAAGCAAAATATCTTGAAATTGTTTCTGCGTATCAGAGTGAAATGGTTTTTTTAAAAATTCTACTCCCCTTTTTCAAGGGGGAGTGTGTGTGTGTATAGATAGAGAGAGAGAGAGAAGTAATACAGTAAATTCAGTTATAATAACTACTATGAGTTTCATATCTACTTTTATTAATTCAGCATTTTGACTAAACTTTGTGTCATTGATAAGTGTTGATAATTATGATTTGTTGACACACATCTGCACATTAATATCTCTCTTCACTAGAGCATTCTGCTTATTGTAATTTACTTCCTCATCATCATTCACTATTTCTCTTCAGTTATGGGTTTCAGGACTTGTAAAACCATTTTATCTTTTTCAGTATTATTTTGAAATCCATACCTTCCGCATTTCTCATGATTTGCAATTGGCTTACACTGCTGATTTATTTGTTTAATTGAATCACTTACTATGTTTTTACTATATATATATATATATATATATATATATATATATATATATATATATATATATATAACTTAGTATGTTTTTACTACTATATTACACTAGGTATCTCCAACATTTTACACACACAAAAAAAAACAAAAAAAAAAAAAACATAGTATGAAGAAAAAAAGGCCCCCCAAACTTAATAAAAACAAAGTTTTATCATGAAAAAGTTTATTTTATTAATAGGAAGAAAGACCAAAGTATATTTTAATTGTTTTTTTTTTTTTTAATTTTTTATTCCTTCCCAGTAAGTTTGAAATTTAGGTTGAAAATCTTTTCTTTTTTTTTTTTTTTAGGTCAGTGGTAACATCAGTTGAAAAATACATTAATTTGGAAATCCTTGCAAAAATCAAATAATTGTTGGATTTTATTGAAATTTTAAAAACTTATTAAAAAAATAAATGAAATTATTTTAGAAACTTTTTAAGAAAGTTATGGATTTTTTTTTCATCTTTTATACTCCTCTTACTTAATTTTATAAAAACTTGAAGCCGTGAATCTGTTATTTTTAAATAAATGGGACCTAAATATTGAAGAAAATAAATCGATTTTTTTTTTTTTTAAATCTATGTGCGCTATTACCCAAACTTTTTAGCTCAATTGTAAAAAGACAAAACCCAATAAAACTAAGACAAAAAAGCTTTTAATGGATTTTCTGTATAATATATATTAAGGACATTTTTATTTGAAGCCAAAATATTTTTTTGGATGAAAAATGAATTTTTACAAGAATTGTTTTCTTTTTCAATTTTAAATACATAATGTGATAAAAAGTTGTTAAATATTTTTAAAATTAAGTTTGTTACTGCAAGTCACTGGAAATGCTCTTATTATTTTATTTACTTTTTGCAGATCATAAATTAGAAAGCTTATTAAAATTTGCTATGCGTGGATATTTTTTTTTTTACAATAACTTTTTAATATTCCAAAAATGTATTAAAAATCGTCTCTGACAAAAATACAGATGCACAATTCTGAAATAATGTCACATGTGCTTGAGTTGTTTCCCCTGATAGCAATATTTGATCTTATCTGATCTTGGTTGGCTTTCGTTCTGTTAGCATGTCTCAAATATAATGACATTTTATTTAATTTTTATATTGTTTCAGGAAAAAACTTCATAACTGAGAATATAAAACTCAAACTAAATGACTCAAAATAAACAAGATTTTTAGCTAAAATTTCGGATGTGCTAGAAAGGATTAAAATTTTTTTTAAAATACTCAAAAAAAAATACTTTGGTCTTTCGTTTTAATAAGGACAAACTTTTAGACAATAAAAAAATGATTTAATCAAGTTTGGGGCCTTTTTTCATCAGGGTATGCTCTTTTTTAGCAAAGTTGTAGACAGACCTAGATTACACCTACCTCTAAAACTTTTAAGAGTTTGGGAAATTATAGGTTCTGCACAAACTAATTTTTGGTTTAAATTTTTGTCCTTTAGGTCCCAAAATGGTTTTGAAAAAGCTGTTTGATGTTTAAGGTCAGGGTTAAAATACAATAATGAATGCCAACTGTTGGATCAGAGGAACAAATTAGTTTTCAAATGCCAACACAAAAACAGTTTCAAACTTCCTTAATTGTGCCTTATTTAGCTACCCTAAAATATCTCTCTTTTTTATGTTATATTTACTATAAATTATAAAATTTTCCTCTATTTAGAACATTCAAGTTCATTCTATGAATTCTTTTATGTCTTTATCACCTTATATATCTTATTTTTATTTGTTCTTATTCCTAATACCCCCAACCTGTCTTCATAGGGTTAATATTCTCTGACATCATTTAATACACCTTCTCCCCGTTAAGATAGATTTTGACCACCTTCTCTGATTGGCATGTTAAATTTTAGGTTGACCCCCACTTCCTGTCCTTACAGTTAACTTTTATTTCTTGCTTTCTTGATTACATATATTATTATGAACCCTCATCTAATTTTATTCTAAAATGAACACTAAGGTCTATATTTTAGAAGTACTCTGAATGAGGTGCCAGTACTTTCAGAAAGTGTGAAAATGAAAAAGAAATAAAGTGAACTTGACAATCAACAGTTCTTGATCAAACTTGCATGCATCTGAACAAAGATTATGTGTTCTATGAAAAGTACACTTTCTCCTAATGGGCATGTGATAGCATGATGATTTGACTGGATACTATGCAAACATTAAAACAACCTTGAACTCTGAGATATGACAGGAAAAGGGTCAGTACCCTCTTTTCGCTCACACATGTAAAAATCTATATTTGGGAGTTATGGGTCACGTGTCAAAATTGAGGTGCAGAAATAAAGACCGCCATCAAGAATTCAAACTGAATGGATGTCCAGCTAAACTTGCTATGAGCTGCTATAAATTTGGATGTGTGGAATTGATAGAAATCTATTAAGGTTTCTGAGCTGAAAAGATGTTGATTCAAAAGAAATCAAACTCCGGAGGGCTAAAAGAAGCAGAAACAACAAAACAAAGAAAGATACATTATCCTGAGAGCCAAGGAAAATAGATTCAACTTATTCTTCCCTCAATCACTGTACAAGACAAAAAAGAAAAAGAATTGAAACCAAAAAGAAATCCATTTCACAGATAAACTTTCTACCCAGCAAAGAAAAGAGAAACATAAGAGACACTCAAAAGAAAAAGAAGAGAAAAAGAAAGTCCTTTGTTTCTATTGCCTGTTTTATCTTTGCTCATGTTGCCTTGTTGTGATCTGTAATTTCATGCAAGTTTGGCACAAGGTCGTTTGTCAATATATTTACTTTTCTGAAACGATAAGTCCCCCTGCCCCACAACAATTGTTTTGTCCTATAATATTTGTCTCATTGCTTTGTTTTGCCCTGTCTGTCATCTTAATATATCCCAACATATTTAATCCCCATTTGTATATTTTAGTAATAAAATGGTTATTTGTTATCCCTATATCTTTGCGCTCTATTGTTTGTCACCTACCATGTTGGTTCATTGATTCCATTTAACTCAGACATGTTTGATCAATCAGGAAAGAACCATTGTTAAAAGAATTTGTGATTCTATATTGTACGTTACTATGCCTCCCACTACTACCATAACAGTAAAAGAGGCCGATGTTATATATATATATATATATTAGAGATGTGCAGTTTAACAAAAAAAAAAAAAACAAAAAAAAAACAACTTTTTTCGGTTTCATCTTCACACCGTGAAACCGCATGGAATTTTTTTACGAAACTGAATGATTCCAGTTTCGTTTTTATATCACTATTGAGTAGGTACCTCCACTAGGCTGAGTAAAAAGCAGCATATCACGATGAAAAAAGCCCATAAATCAACGAAAACAAACTTTTGTTTAAATATGTTTATGTTGTTATGAAGAGGAAAGACGAAAGTATTTTTGTATTATCTTTTGAATTTTTTTACTCCTTTCTAGCACGTTTAAAAAAATTTTTTTTTTTTTTTTACGACAGCAAATTAACAGAGAAAAAAAAAAGGTTTGTTTTATTTTGCGCTTTTCCCGAGGAAAACACACGTTGATTTGGAAATTCTTGCAAATATCAAATAATTGTCGGATTTTAATGAAATTTTCAGGACTTATTTAGAAATGAATGAAATTATTTTTGCAATTTTTTTTCTTTTTTTCGAAAATCTTGTTAAAAAGATTTTTTTTTAACATGTTTCCACCCACTTACATATTTTCATGAAATTTCAAGAAATTAAATCTTTAAACACGGGATTCGTTTTATTAGTTAAAAACAGGACTCTTTATAGAAAGTAAATCACCAGTTTTTTTTTGTAAAAAAGTTAACGGTTTCATAGAAAATCTGCTCTGAATTATAAAAAATAAAATAAAAATGTAAAAGTACTATGGCATTAATTAATTAAAAAAGTTTGACTTGCTTTTTTAAATACGTTATATTAAGGACATTATTTTGTGAAGAAATAAAAAATTTTCGATGAATAATGTATTTTTAAAAAAGTTTTTTAAATTTTTTTTTTAACTTCTTATTGAGTGACCATATCCAAAGAAACGCTATTGAAAAAGACTTTCAGATGTTAATAAAAATTAAATTTTATCAACATTTATACCATTGTAAGAGAAAAAGATGGAACAAAAATGCTAAAAACATTCAACTAGTTTTAGGACAGAAATATGAACTATTTGTTCACAAAAGAAATGAAGAAAGAAAAAAAGGAAATATGACATGATGTCTGAAATCTATTTGTTTCAGTTTAAAAAAAAAAAATAAAAAAACTTTTTGCGGTAAAATTAAGTTAACAAAATAGTGAGTAAAAAAAAAAAAGTTGACAGGCTTGTCTATAATGTTAAATTTTATGAAGTCGATTTTTTGTAAATGTTTTCTAAGCCTGTTACTCCAATCACAAAATAAAATTGTTGCAAACAAGAAAAACAAATGAAGATTTTATTTTATAAATAAATGTTTTTTTGGGTTTTTTTTTTTATCTAGGTGTATGCACCTAAATTAGATATTAAGAATAATTAAAATAGTTCTTAATTTCATTTTTAAGATGTATTTCCAGATATGCAAGTCTGTTTTCTACAAATAAAATTTAGTTTCTATCTAGCGAATACACGTAAAAAAATAAAGTAAGTTTTAATCTCAGTTTTAAAATGTGTAATATTTTCAAAACTGTAAGTCATTTTTTTAAACCCAAAGTAAAAATTATTCTTTTTTAGCCACTAGTGTTCGGTAGGTGTTTGTTACTGCCTGTTACTACCTAAAAATTCATCTAAACAAGGAATAATTAATTCATTTTATTTTTACAAATATCTTTATGGTTTTATCTAGCGAATACACTTAAGATTACATATTTAAAAATGATTAAAATAGTTTTTAATTTCAGTTTTACAATGTGTATCTAGAAAAGAACAGGTGATACTCACACATTTGGAAATCTACATGTTCTAAAAATAAAATTAAAAGATTTTAATTATTTTTTATATTTAATTTTAGGTGTATTCACTAAATAAAAACAAATTTATTTAGGGTAAAAATAACTCATTGATTTTCCTTGTTTAGAAGAAATTTATTTGCAAATCCCCATTAACAGTTGACTGGCATACAAGAAAAGAATTGCCATTTTTTTTTTTTTTTTGCTTATTTTATAATTTTTGAAGGAATTCACAGATCAGAGTCAGGTCAGAGAAGAAATGAACATCTTCCTGGTTGTAGTTTAAGTTGCCTTCAAATTGAATGTACAATTTCAAGAATATTGATAAAAATTGGTCACTTTGATTTTGCAAAACAAACTAACGTGTAAAATTTAGTCTAATAAAAAAAAAAAATCTTTTCGCATTTTCGGCTGTTCGAAGCAATACCATTTTAATTTGTGGTAAAAAAAAAAAATAATTCAATGAATAAAAGCACATACAAATTGTATATTTAGAAAGAATATTTTATTTTATTTTCAGCCGTATAAATATTTTTAAGACTGGACCACAATACACAAGAAATTGCGAGTTGACGGGACTAAGTTGTAAATTTATCAATCTCAATCGAAATCAGATATCAACCTGAAATGCTATCATTGCACAAGAAAATGAATGGCTTCCTTAGAAAGCAAAAATACTAAATTAAAAACCGAACCGAAAACCGCAAGATCAAGGAAAACAAAACCGGAAACCGATATCGAAATATAAATTGCCAAACTGACCAACTCTAATATATATATATATATATATATATATATATATATATATATATATATATATATATATAATACATAAACGGTTACTGGTCAAAGTTGAATTGGACCAGGAAACAGTAGTATTAAAAAGTGCTCAAGACATGTGTAAAAAAATAAAAAATAACATGTAAAGCTTTTAACTTTAAAAATTTATCAGAGATCAGTATTTATGTTATAATTTTGGAATAAATACTATATGTGTGTGTGTAAGAGAGAGAGAGAGAGAGAGAATTAGCCATACAAGTAAGATGCAATTTCATTGTTAAATAAGTATTAGAATTAAGGATTTTGAGTCAAGACATAATGTAATATGGAAGAGAGTAGAAAGTGTTAATAATCAACCAACCAACAATGCAAGTAAAGACAGGAAAATTCAAATATTTCTAATCTTAGGATTGTGTATCCATTTCCTGGTGAAAAAAAAGTTTTACATTTTTTAAACAAGTCCATCAACATAGTATAGGTGTGTGAGAAGGGATTCTTTCTCCCACCCAATTTGATACATAAATGTTCTTATCCTTCCTTCAACAAATTTTTGATGTAACCTAAACTTAAGAGAGCCTGCTGGTATCCATTTCCTTGAGTTCAGGAAGGAGATATATGTCACCAGAGGTGCCAGGGTGCTCACTAATAATTACAGATTGATTATAAGATCAGAGAGGGAGAGAGAGATTAAGAGGAAGCAGAAAAAAATCAAACAGTTTATCAAGAAAAACAGGGTTCCATTATAGAAAGGAGGAAACATGAAAAAAAAAAAAATAAATAGTGTAGGTGTAAGATTCTACAAACAAAAATGAATCCTAAGTATTAGTGCTATCATAAATCAATGCAACAATATAGTGATTTAAGTCATAACTGAGCAAGTTTGCTAACCATTACATCACAGTGCCCAACAACATGTTTTATATAATTTATATATTTATTAGATTGAAATCTGTTGGTACTTTAATGTAAAGCAATTTTTTGAAATCTTATCAAACCTTAACCACCACACCCCCAAAAAATTTAAAACCTGAAATTACCAGATGCATCACAGCAAAAATATATATCACTATTTTATACATTGTGAATTTTTAAGTACAGGGCAGAAGTAGATCACAAAACATTTTATTGATGTACTAGATAAATGGATGTTGCTACAAGAATTGTTTTATCACTTAGAAAAACAGTTAAGAGAGAATTTGGCAAACAAAAAAATGATCAGTTTTAACTGGTAAATAAAACAGTTATTCTTTTACGCATTAGGACTTTTAAGAATAAAACAGAAAAAAATGAAACCTGGAACCATTTAAGCATTATAAATTGTGCACAAAGTGTTTCTGTTATAAATTATCAGAGGACAAGAATTTCAATTCTTTAGCAGTATAATTTTAAATTTATTACAAGATGCAGTCAGATTTCAATTATATAAAATCAGTAGGCAAGAGTCATTTCATATTTTGCTGGTTATTTAATTTAATCAACTGCATTATATAGGAAAGCCATAAAGAAATTTATTGCTTTATGCTATTTAGAAACAAAACATCAGCAAACATTTTGATTAATAGAAACTGTAGAGTCCACTATTAGTTAATTCAAAAATATAATACAATTGTATAATGTACATAAAATTAATTTTAAATGCTGGTAACCTATCCATTTCATTTGTATTGACAAATTTATATTCTTTCATATATTTGCAAACAAAAATCTTTCTGATCACATCAAGAAATGAAAAGGAATGCCAAATAGTCATAAATTATAAAGAAGCATTTCACAAATTATTTTCATCATATTCACAACACACAGATAATAAACATAAAATTATCCAATTCATTGACAAGTAAATTAAAATAATGAAATATAACTTACATATTTACCAAATCAATTTCTGATTAACAATTTTTACTATTAGTACATATTTGCCATCAGCAAAATCAATCATTTTGCTGTTATTTAAAAAATAATTAAACAGATAAAACTGAAAGAGTTTTACACAGCATATAAATATAAGAAGCAAGATACTCAAGGTATAAACTGAATTAAAAAAAAAAAAAGTTTTTCTTGAAGCTTTTATTTTCATTTCAAGCTATCAATAAATGTAATATTTTCAATAAGCAAAACATTTTGCTCTATTTCAAGACTAATTTAAATTGTCTGGCAAGAAAAAAAAATTTAAAAAATAAAATATACTTTTCTGAAACTTTATTTGAGGAATATTAACTCATTTAAATTTTAATTAATCCAATTTGAAACAAATTTTATTAACTTTAAAATATTGTAGAAATGCATTTTTTAACACAGAGGTAGGTGTTTTGATCAGGCATTGACAGATGTAAGTTTGTTTTTTTTTTTTTTTTTATAGGGAACCTATCCATTACTTTAGAAATATAACACAAGTGCATTTTTTATATAATTATTAATTATGAAGTAATCTTAAAAATTTAGGAAATTATTCTCTATAATCTAATGTTTCATTAAATTTTAGGTACTTTGGCTTTAAATTTACTATAGTTACCACTCTTATTTTCTGTTAATGTCATGGTTGCTGAATTATAATAAGCTTTTCCATTTATGCTTAGTAAATATAATTTTTACTTAATAACAATATCACCCAACTGGTACAAATTAATACAGAATTTTGAAAGATTTAAAACTTTATAAATTATTCTAATAAATAAAAAAAAAAAAAACTAAAATGTCTTATGGTCCCCTGCTAAAAAAAAACAATTTTAGCCAAAATTTCAAACATTCTAAAAAGGCTAAAAAATAAAAAATCCTTTGGTCTTAAAAATAAAGATTTTGACCATAAAATATTCTTTTTATTAAGTTTGGAGCATTTTTTCATCATGTATGCTCATTTTTTAGTGAATCTGTGGAGGTACCTACATATAAATAACAACCTCATGAAAAACCAATTTATTCCCACTTAGCAAAATAAATGACCCAACAAATTCTATTACTGATCCTATCAGATAGATGAATCTAATACCAATTATAGCATTTTTTCTTTCTTTCTTTAAGGCTTTTATAATTTCCTTAGTTTAAACCTGCAATAATGAATTTTTTATTCTCTCAATTAAAACTCATAAGACAAAGGTTGTTCACCATGACAAGACAAGCACAAAATGAAATGCCATTGCACACACATACGCAAAACAACACAAATAAATACATAAAAAAATAGATAAAAGTTTACATACACATAAACACAATGCTTATTCTAATTCATATGCACTCAGATATTAATCAAATGACTCAATGTAAAACAAGCCAGTTTGACAGTTCAAAGTTTGGCAGAAGGTATGAGATAATGACTATTTTCAGATTCATGAGATGATTAAGGCATATATTTTGGCTGGTGATATGTAAATACAAGTCAGATACAGAAATCAGTACCGAAACAAAGTGACTGTTGAAAAGAGCGGTTCTCATTCTGTTGGTGAATCTATCAAAAATGAATAAAGCAATATCATACTGTGTTATAGAGTGACTGTCAAACATTAAGAATCCCAAAACAAGATAGTGAAGAATTAGTTATAATAGGAATTTGGATAAAGAACATCAAATATCAAATGAAACAGATGGTCAGGACATATCACATTTATCAGACTTTATCTTATTTTCCTGGCAAAAGATTTACTTAATTATCTGTTCTAGTGTGTAAAACTCAGAAACTAACAATGAAACCAGGGCACATCACTGATGACTCACTTCTATATATCTTTATGAGGTATTTTTCAATTCATAATAAAAACACATTTTTTTTCTTTTACTGAATTTCAATGCTATATTATATAAAGACGGTTAACAATGTCAAGGTGATATCTCCCTAAAAACACTAAATTCTAGTTAGCTGTTGCCTACAAATCCCCTAAGTATATAACTTCTGATATGCACATAGCATGTGTTCATAAATATAAAGGTCATTGTTTTTTTTATTTAACTAAAAATAGTACTAAATAGCACAATTTTAAGATATTTTTTGTCTAATGATACATTACATTCAATCTCAGTCCTTTATCTAAACAAATTGCAAATTTTTCAGATTTCCAACAAAAAAAGTCAAATAAAGAAATTTTTTAACTGAAGTTCAAGGTACTTTTTACATAAAGTTTTTTTTTTTTTTTTCATATTATCAATATTTTCTACTTGTTGCTCATCACAAATAAAGTAAAATAAGCAACATGAAGAAAATGATATATTAAGATGTAAATAAAAACAACACTGAATATATTTTTTTATTATTTAGTATAAAAAATACTATGTAAATAGCTTTTGGAACAAGTCATTCTAATCATTAATAAATACAGTTAGTTAATGACAAATTATAGGTCTAATTTGTTCCAATTTTATTGATCAATCTAGAAAAATGTGACCAAACAGTTTCAAGACAGTGAGTAAATAAACTACATAAATATAAGTCTACAGATGCAAATGTACAATAACAGAGTCAAAGTGAGAAAGTCACCCAAACTTTAAAATATTTTCTAACAATCCAATTTAAAGTATAATCACAAAATTAATCAGCAGCTGTTTTATAAAGCTATGAAATAGCCATAAAACTGAAGTTGACAAGATTAAATTTATAGATTTCTTTAACTATTCTCAGCATATCAAAACTCTTTTGCAAGGAATTACATTGAGGTTATAAAAATAATAACTCAGAGTCACTTAAATAAGAAATATTAACTTGATACTTGAAGTGTTTAGAACAGAAAAACAGGATCAGTTTCAGTTCAAAATCTTAAAAAAAAAAAAAAGATTCTTTGTAAAATATACATTACAAGAAGATATTTAATGGAGCTTGTATTTATAAGGGGCAAAACAATGTTTGTAGACTAACAGCTGAATTTTGATCTGAAATTTTCATGATAACATTTGAGCTAAGTGATTTATAGAGAAGCATTGGATTAAACATTGACAAACAATGAGATTATGTTGAAAATAAATGCATTTTTGTCATTAGGTTAAGGAATCAGTGATGCAACTATGTAGGTAAAGCTCAAAATACTGAAAATAGTAACTCCAACTTGCATATGTTAAATTACATTAAACAAAAAGAGAAGTTTAATCCTTAAATCTAGCAGTGAAATTATAAAATAACCTCCTTTTAGATGATTCCAAGCATAATGTCTTCAATTGCTGTAGGAATTAAAACAAAAATCAGTTTATTCTGAAAAAACAGTCAATCAAACCATAAGTCTAAATTTGGATTGCTGACATTAAGAGTGACTATAGAAAAGGTGAAATTTGAATTCTCAATTAGCCCAATTGGTGAATACATCTTTTGTGGCTAAACTAAGAGCAAGAACAAATCAACAAGTATGGATTATTTACATTCAAAGTAAATATCCACATGTTCATTGTCACATTTCAGATATTAAGGTATCTATCAATCTGTTTTAACATTCAGGGAATTTTGAATTGAACCCGTTTTAAGGGGGCAGATTATTCTCGTTCTACTGTCCGTGTCTAGTGCTATCTTATGTTGGTCTTTTTCTATATTTTTTTAGATATCCCTAAACATGGACAATGCAAGGCAAACAATCTACTCCCATAGATTAAATAAAGGGTTCAGTTCAAAAGGTTAGCCTGATCAACAGACACCTGATGACAACAAAAATGATACCAGAATTTTCTTTTCTCCAACAGGTTTAATTTTTGATGAAGCTTAAATAAAAGTGAATCATGTTAAATCTATAAACATTTTCATATATATATATATATATATATATATACACACACACACATACATACATACATACATACACACACCATTGGTTGAAGTACCTCTCTACATTTGGTAAAAAGTCACGACTTAGATCACAGTAAGTTAAAATGGCAGTAGAAGAATTCCTTCATGCTGAAATAGTGAGCAGGTATAATTTTATCGGAATTATGCAAAACTACTAGATATATGGGACTACTTTCAGGACTATAATTTCTAATATCAAGGTGAAAGAAATTAAATGAATAACTAAGAAATGTTTACTTTAGAATTCCTTTGTTATTGCCATTATTCACTTATATCAAGGTTCATTTTCAACAACACTGTTCATGTACAGCAACAGTGTAATAGCAATTAGTAGCATAAAAAATAAAAATAAAAATTAGATTTCATTGTTCCTGGTAAATTTCCAACCAAGAAATACCATGAAAAATTGAAAATAAATATTTTCAAAGCAAAAAATTATTCTGTAAATTTACTTTTTCATAGCATTTTAATATTTTTCTTGTCAGGACAGTTATAATAAAGAGAAATTATAATCTTACACCAAACAATACTATTTGTTACAACAAAAGATATTTCCTTATAACAGAAACGTGGTACAGTGACTATTTGCCAATGATTAACAAAAAATAAATAAAAATATTAAAACCTCTTTCTGGGTCCAGTAATTATGCACACCAAATTTGATAGTTATACATGAAAGGATCTGGCTGTATGTAGCAAACAAGTAAACAAATATCCTCTTATATATGTGTGTGTGGATAGAAATATCATTTTTATAGGTAGTAACTATCCATTAATTAAAAATTTAAGCTGTGTTTATTTTGGCATTCACCTGTTTACTTTTTATTAGTTTTAAAAATGAAGTGATCATTATATTTCTTGCAAACTGTTTAAATGCCTTTTATTCTAATCCTGACTTTTTCTTAAACAAGCCAAATAAAATTAAGATTAAGTAACATTATGCATTTTTTTACTTATTACAACAAAATTATTATAAGTAATGCTCTTTTTAGTTCAAATTTTAAATTCTCAAAATTATCTTCATTGTTCAAATCAGTTGGAATTTAAATACTTTTTTTAGTTTTATTTGCTTTTGTAATATTTGCTCGCATGAAAGAAAAGGCATACAAATAGCCACAAAAATAATAAAAGATGGCAAATCTTTACTAACCATTAACTATTATATAGGAAAAGCAAAATAAATATTCACTTTCACAAACTAAAGTTTCTCCAGATACATGATGATTTTTTTTCATTCAATTTTAACTGAAAAATATATTAAAACTAAAAACCAACAAGAGAGAAAGACGAGAACTGTTGCAACTAAGAGTTGGCATTTAGATGGTCTATATACTGGCAGATTATATAAGCAGAAAGTGTTTTTCAACCATCCAAGCTAAAAGTAAACAGGGACTGGCATTCCCAAAAAGGCAAAAGACAATGAAATAGTAGAAAATACTTTATTTGGCAAAGCTGTCAATTATTATAAAGCAATAAATGAATGGCTCATTTCAATGATCATTTTACATAAGAAAGTATTTGTGATTACATTATCTACAGATTAGAAAAGGCTTCAATTTGGGTAGTCACTAAACCAGACAGCTAGAATGTCATAATGCATTAAGAGACATTTAGTATTAATCTAAATTAAAATACACACATTAGCACTGGACCATTTAATGTAATTATCTGGGAATTTGAAGTGGATTTTTTAAAAATAAAATTTCAAAAGTTTTGGCTTGAATCTTTTGGTTGGTAATAACAGAAGAGGAATGTAATGAGTACAAAAACTATCTTGCATCAGTTATTCAATTTTAAGTCAATTAATTTTAACATAAATTATTTTAATAGCTAAGAAGAAAAAAATTAAAAATACAAAAACAAAAGAAAAAAGGTGACAAAAAACTGTGTTTTAAGAGTAAATAACACTTTTTATTTGCTTTCCAAAAGCTATTAAACAATAAAAAAAAATAAATATTGAATATTCAAGTCATCATTGTATTGGTGTCACATAATGACACAGTGAATGGAAACTGTTCATGGAGCATGGTGACAACAATTCCTCACAAATCAAGAATATTTTGGGAGAATCTTTGCAGAATAAAAGATGGCAGTTTTTGTTTTTTTTGGGGTTTTTTTGAGGTCTACAATCTTGGTCTCAATTCCAATTTTCCCTAAGTGCTCTTTCAAGTTTCTGGGTAGTATTTAAAGTGCACTCATTATTACAGGAATTACTTCAACAGTTATGTCTCAACATCCTTATCAGAATCCGGTATTTCTCAATTTTTTTTTAGTTTTTTTTGAGTTTCACTATTGTATCATATGGAACACCTAACAAAATTAATAAAAGGCAAACAGATTTTTGTAAAATAAAGTGCTCAATAATTAAAACTACAATTTTTAACAAATGTTGAAAAAACATATCTTTTGCAACAGATTAAGTTTTGTATATAATTAGTCATGATCAGATAAATCTAGTTATTATAAAAATGTAGGTACCTCCACAGATTCACTAAAAAATGAGTATACCATGCTAGAAAAAAAAAAGTTTTATCATCAAAATCTTTGTTATTATTATTACGAGGAAAGAACAAAGTATTTTTGATTATTAAAGTATATATTTATCCTTTTTAGAACATTAAAAATTTTGTTTTTCTTACATCAACAGGGGAGCATAAATTAGTACAGGAATTTTATTGTTCATTTTGTGGTGAAAAACATTGATTTGGAAATTCTTGCAAAAATCAATTGTTTGATTTAAATTAAATTTTCAGGACTTTTCATAAATTAGGTTATTTTAGAAATGTTTCCATTTAAAAAAAAAAAAACGAAAAAAAACAACTTTTTAGTCAAACCTTTTTTCTTTCTATATCCGTTACCCCACCCATTTAATTTTATGAAATTTCAAGAAATTAATTTTTGTACTGCTTAATTGCTTATATTAGTTATATATGCAGAACTCCTTCAAGAATTTAAATCAATTTTATTTTTGTAAGTTACCAAAAATTTTCTCTGAATCATAAAAGATGCAGTAAAACTTAGACATTATTTAATCAGAAAACTTTTAATTGCATTTTTAAATAAAGAGAATGACATTGTGCTAACAGATAGCTAAAATCAGTGATTTTTTTAGCAATTTAAAAAAAGAAAAAGAAATAAAGACTCCTACCAATCAATTTAAATTAGTTTTGAAATACAACAAAGTATTTTGCTCATTGGAAATATTAAATTTAATGTATTGAAATTAAAACTATAATAAAAGCTTCAAGAAAGATTTTTCAAAATTCATTTTAAACCTTAGGTATTGCATTTATTTGAAGGTACCTATAAAAATGAATTTTATTTGAAACACAACAAAATAATAACATCAGCAACTCTAAGAGACAACCCAATTAAGATATCTAAAAGAAAAGCATATTTATAGATAAAAAAAAATAAATTAAATAATAACTAACAATAAATCTCAAATGCAGATATACTTACAAACTAGGTATCTCCACTAATTCACTAAAAAAGAGCATATCCTGATGAAAAAAGACCCCAAACATGATGAAAACAATTTTTTATTGTCTAAATGTTTATACTATTAAGAGGAAAGACCCAAGTATATTTTATTATTTTTTTTTAATCCTTCCTAGAACATCCTAGATTTTAGTTAAAATTTTTCCGTAAAACTGCTAAAAATTGATATCTGCCATTTTTGAGAAATTTGTAAACAAAAGTTAAATTCTCCATTTACAAATATTGTAAAAATCAATTATAACTTTTTCAAAAGTTATTTGAGGAAAATTAGAAAATTTCAAGTTTACTTAATATAATTGGAAACAAACATTACTTAATATTTTAGCAGAAAACATTTAGTTGAAAATAAGCATATCTAACCGTAGTGACTTATTTTGGAGGTGTGAATTGATGCTTCCGTTGATGTATAGACAGCTTACATAAGAGGAAGTTATCAGATGGAAGGACAGAAATGACAATATTTTTTAATTTTAAGTCAATATTTAGCTATACAGTAATTTAATTTAATTTATATATATATATATATATATATATATATATATATATATATATATATAAATAAATGAAGAAATATAGTCTTAAAGTGTGCTATATTTATGGGATAAAGTGCTCAATATCAGAGATAGAGCGTGTGTAAATATAGAAGTCAACACTTAGAGGCGACAGTTTGTTTCATGCTAGATGCAATTGTCGGGTGGCCCGGTGATTGCATCTAGCATGAAACAGACTGTCGCCTCTAAGTGTTGACTTCTATGTTCACTTTTATATATGTATATATATATATATGTGTGTATATATATATATATATATATATATGTTACTTTTACAAAGATATGTCAAAAGCCTGCAATGTTTCTGCTCCTAAAATCAAAACTAAAAAAGAAAATAATTGCAGTAGGTCTCTGACTGAAAAACAATAAATTAATTATATTTAAAAGGAATTAAATAAAACATTTAGTGAAATAGGATGTAAAAAAGCACATTAAAAATTTGAAAATGCAATGATGGTCAGTCAGAGAATTTAACACGTGCTTGCAAGAAGGAAAACAAAATTTTCTGAGGACGGGTTCTTGCTGTCAGGGGAAACAACTCTTAAAATACATGACATTTATGTCTCAAACATCCATCCATATATTTGGGAAAAAACGTTTTTAAAACTTTTTTCACATACTCAATAAATATTTTAAAAATACCTGTGTATCACAGATTGTAATAAGCTTTCAAATTTATGATCTGTAAAAAAAGTACAGCATTACCTAAAGGGCACAGATGGAAACTTAATTTTAAAATATTTAACACATTTATCACATTTTGTATTTAAAATTGAAAAAAAAAAATAAATAAATAAAATGAAAAAATATCTTGTAAAAATTCATTTTTCAAGAGAAAAATATTTTGGCTTCAGACAATATTGTCCTTAACATATATTATTCATAAAAGCCACTAAAAGCTTTTGTAATTAAATAATGTCATAGTTTGATTGGGTTTTGTCTTTTACAATTCAGAGCAAAGTCTTCTCCTTTTAACTAATATAATTACAAAAAGGTTCACTGAATTCCAACTTTTCATAAAATTAAGTGTGTGTGGGGGGGGGGTGAAAAAAAATGTCTAAAATAATTTCATTCATTTGTAAATAAGTTCTGAAAGTTTCATTAAAATCCGACAACTATTTGATTTTTGCAACAATTTCCAAATCAATTTTTTTTCACCCGATAAAAAGCACAAAAACACTAATGGCAAATATTGTATAGACCCAGTCAGTCAGTTATGTGCCATGTGTGATACAAGCCTAGGCGATCATGTATCTTTCGATACATGACTGACAAGGCAGATTCCCCCCCACAGTAGGTTGCCATTTCTTCCTGCGGTAGACCAGTTGCCAACCAAGGCTATAGAACCTGGTCTGTCCTGCTATTTACCCATAGCTGGAGGGAGAAAAGAATTCATACCTTTCCCAAGGGTATTAGCATGTAAGCAAATGTAATGGATTCGATTGGAATTTGAATTCATTACATTCACTTAGGTGCTAAGAGACTGCCGATAAAAAAAAAAAAAAAAAAAAAAAAAAATTTAATAAAATAGTCAAAAAATACTTTGGTCTTTCCTCTTAATAAGCATTTTGATGATAAAACTTTTAAATTTTGGGCCTTTTTTTCATCAGGCTATGCCGTTTTTTCAGTGAATTAGTGGAGATACTTACTTCTCTATGATTAAATTATTCCAACTATGTTACTATATGCCCTCTCATAAAAGAAAAAGAAATTGGAGCATGAACTGAAAGCAAAAAACTATTTCCTTTAATACTAATCAGTTCTCTGTATAAATAGATGTGAGATATCAGTATTCGCCTATAGTGAAAAGTATTACTCCCTTTGAGGTTCAATTTTGTAGTAGCAAAAGAAAAAAAAATTGATTCTAAGATTTCATTTACCCAAAATCCATATAAAATCTAAGAAACATGACCTAGGATTATTTAAATTACCATCATTGATGCTATAAAAAAATGAATTTATGCTTTTAAATATATTTTAAGGTCTAATAAAATCAAATTTTATAGCAAGTAAGATTGTCCTTCAATCAATTTTTTTCTGCACATATAAACTAAAGGAAATTATACTCTTCTCTTTCTTGAAAGTTACTTCTTTTAGCTAAGAGAGATATTTAAAATTTTCTATGGAATAAACAAAAACAATTTAACAATACTGAGAGGAAACCAACCAAAAGAAATGTTTAAAATCAGTCAACCTAGCTTGTATACTTCCAAATAGGCCTAAACAGTACATTCTTATAAAGCTGAAAGTATTAGCTATATGAATGCTGATCTTTAATATCATTTTTCTAATGATCTTTAATATAAACAAAGCAATTGGTAGAATTCCATACCAGATTATATGATTAAATTATAAAGCAAATTTATTATTTTTCACTTTATCATTTGGAGAGGAATTTTTTTTCTTTCCTTCTAATCAAAGTAGACAAATGTCTAACCCAATTCCCCCAAAAATGTTTTCATTTTTTTTTTATTCCTTTCTGACATAAAAATATTTCATATATCTCAGTAGTTAAAAGTTAATAGTTAAAAGCTATTAATTTGTAGAACTAGATGTGGGCTGAAAAGAGCATGATAGTGGACAAGAGACCTGATGTTCCAATCCTGAGTGCATGGTAAGTTGAATACATTAACCTACAAATCTGTGCACAGTTATTTTCTTTAGCTAGCTTAGTACTTGTAAAATCAATATTAACCTACAAAGTTTAAAAAAAATTCTAATGAGGTTTGCTAACCATAATTACAGAAAAGAAATAAAAAGGAAAACAAAATTATCCTTTTCCTTTCAATCATATACTAGTGAAACATGTAATATTGATTAAACTGTTTCTCAGCTATTGTTCCCTTGCATTACATTACAAAACTAAAAATTTCATTTAACTTGTCTCAACATCATGCAGAATTAGTTATTCTCTTGTTCAACTGTCCCAACTTTTATGCTTATATATATATCTCTATCTCAATGTTCAGATTTTTTTTTTTTTACAGTTAACATCCCTGCACTAAAATAACCTTATGTTGCCACCTCTTAATGGAAAATAAGTCTTCTTTTCCCCAGGTCAATCAATCTCTCCAGGTCAATCAATCTCTCCAGGTAATTAAATTGAACATCAAGTGTGATGCCACTACTAATTCACAACCTACAAAAATGAAGATTCTTATGGCTGAATGTATCAACTAATCATTGTTTTTCTTCCCATCAATACATAGCAATAAGGATCATTTGCTTCTTTTAAGATTCAATAGTCTGTTAATCTATTACATTGATTTTTATTTCCTTGTGCATGTGAGGTGCACACAAGATTAAAAAAAACTATTGTGACTGAACAAAACATGCACAACAAATTCCAGTAACAGATAACAGCTAATTAACTACAGTGTGTGCCTTCATTAGAGAAAAAAATTGGTTGAGAGGTATCACACCAAAAGCAGTGATACAAATGTAAGCACAAGGATACATAGAAGTTTTGACACATACAAAGTGATTATTAACAGATACACCATTTACAGATTCTTAGAAGACTGTAAACGCAATAGGTGTAGATAGAAAAGTTCATATACATGAATATGCAATACAGATAGAGAGTATATATTACACACAATTATATAGATATGCAACCTGACAGGTAAAACAGAGAGAAATAAACAATTACAAGCAAGCATATATCCTTGTATTGCTACATAAAGATGTGGATAAACACACAAAAAGCATTGAACAGCTGCAATTATCATCTCTATGATTTGGCAAAACAAAATTGTTGAATTTTGGCTGGTAATTAGACTTAAGTTTTTTTTTCAATTGATGGATCAAATGTACACAAAGAATTCATTATTTTTAACAATTCACCATATAAAGAAAATGATGATAAAGCAATTGAAAAGTTTACTTGTTTCATGTATAAAGTATTTAGCTGCATTATTTATTGAGAAACTGAACTAAACTTTCCATAAAGCTTAATGCTTTTAATCAAAACATACAAAATTAGTTTTTTTAAGCAACATTACTAATCTTCAGTTTTTTGTATTATTTTAAAATACACAGTCAAGTGTATTTGTGTCAGAAGAGTGTCAGGGAAACACACACACACTTTTTTTATTGAAATTGGAGTGGATCTGAGTAGCGAAATTAGATCAGAGCATTTTTATTTACTGATGGGAAATCTGATCTAGGGCAGGAGTTGTACACATTTGGAATTGGGTCATTAGAAAGACAATGGAAATGGTCGAAATAATTTTTAGCAGTTAAAATTATAAATAGAACTTAGTAAGCTATGAGGAACTTTGGAATTCACATTTTGGTTGAAAGTAGCCAGAACACGTGATAATGGCGTGCGAAGTAGTAGGGCCAAGGGTCGATTATGACCAGCCAGGTTTATCTATATAAACGTGTAGTTATGCTGAAAAAAGTGGTAGTTTTTGGCTTGTCTGTCTTTGAGTGCAGTCGAGCTGGGTGGAGAGATGTCAGAGATTGAAAGTGAGCAGAGTTGAATTGAAGGCTCAAAGTACGAAAGTGACGTCAGAGATTGGAACAAAACGCCCGCTAATATGTGCTGTTGATATAAGAACGAAGAAGCGAATTACTCCGCCAACATCTAAGACTACTACTGCTACTATTATTACTACCACTGGGAATGGAAACGTCGAACAAACCACGTCTCTCCTTTAACAAAATTACACAAAGTATTTTCTTTTGTTTATCATTGTTCATATACGAGAGACTGGAGATAATTCTTGAAGAGAGAATTTGGCTCGAGCAAGACGAATTATTCTCTCCATCTCCTTGCAGACGGAAGAGAGAGACAGTGGAGAGTTGAGTTGGAGACTCGAGGGGGAGAGGAAGTGACGTCAGAGATTAGAACGACACGTCTGCTAACATGTACTGTTGATATAAGTACCACTGCTTCTGCTACCATGAAGATTACTACTACTGTTACTACTGCCGAGGCGGAACACATCTATAAACTTTAAACCTCACACAGAAATCTTTATCTCTCCATCGCAAGAGTCATATATCGTTCCGAGACGATTTAACAAGTTAATCACAACTCTCTCTCTCTCTCTCTCTCTCTGTGTGTACGAGTTTTTTTACATCAATTACTTTTCTTTTCTGTAACCCGTTTCTTTTCTATACTATTCTTTTCTGCTATATAAAAGACATTAACAATTCAACCATTGAATAGTTGTTTGTCTGGCTTTCTGCAGATATTAATTTTTGTTTTTTGGTGCATTCTAAATTTCTTAGCACAGACTCTGCAGCCGTGCCTACATCTTCAGTTGACTATGAATGGATGAACATCACTTCTGCTTTCTGGATCAAACCAAACACAACGTGGGCAGGAAGCAGGATTAAATTAGTGGACTGGTCGAATGATCTACGGATGCTCAGGGGACCTACGGCCACTCCCTTAAGTTCACGGCCATTGAGACAGTCAGGAAATTATTCCGGCTGCAGCAACAAGAAGGAGAGACTAATGAGGAATTGGGGGAAAGATTTGTGGGGCTAACAGCGTTAGCTTTTCCGGAGTTGGCGACCCGAGACAGTGGTCCTATTCAGACCTTGTTGGCCGACGTGTATGTGGACGTGCTGAGTGACAGGGACCTGAGGGGTGACATTCTGAGGGGTGACATTCTGAGGGGGGGGGCAGCCTGGCCACAGAGGCTGCTTGGACCAGCGAACGACTCTGGGATAGAATAAGAGGGGTTGTAGGTAGGAACCCCATCTTCAGTTGACTATGAATGGATGAACATCACTTCTGCTTTCTGGATCAAACCAAACACAACGTGGGCAGGAAGCAGGATTAAATTAGTGGACTGGTCGAATGATCTACGGATGCTCAGGGGACCTACGGCCACTCCCTTAAGTTCACGGCCATTGAGACAGTCAGGAAATTATTCCGGCTGCAGCAACAAGAAGGAGAGACTAATGAGGAATTGGGGGAAAGATTTGTGGGGCTAACAGCGTTAGCTTTTCCGGAGTTGGCGACCCGAGACAGTGGTCCTATTCAGACCTTGTTGGCCGATGTGTATGTGGACGTGCTGAGTGACAGGGACCTGAGGGGCGACATTCTGAGGGGGGGGGCAGCCTGGCCACAGCCATAGAGGCTGCTCGGACCAGCGAACGACTCTGGGATAGAATAAGAGGGGTTGTAGGTAGGAACCCCCCAGGGGGGCCAAAGTAGTGATAAAAAAGAAGGACCGGGAGCAGATCCTGATATGGGACCCAAAAAAAGAGGTGGAAGAGGACTGGGAGGCTGAGGCAGCTCCCAATAGGAGAGCCCGGGACCTGCATTATGGGTTTCACAAGCCCACACCGGACCGATATGGGTTGGTGTGCTGGACTTGCAAGTATGGTGGGCATTGGGCTTGTAACTGTCCGACAAACTATGGATGCGACCCAAAGTCTTTGGGGCTAAACTGCATGACTTGTGGTGAGTACGGGCACAAGGCACGGTGGTGTATGGCAGAGGGAGACCGTAAACTGGGGATAAAGCAATACGCTGGTGCCGCCTACCGAGAAGGAAAAGGGTCCGGGAAACTCAGATGAGTCACCCGTGAAAAAGTAAGAGGCAGGGTGGCCTCAGTGCAAGTAAGACCTCTGAGATGCTGGACATCTGGTGTGGTCAGGCACTTTTCGGCAAGTTGTAAGGAGCGAAGGTGTTGGCGCTGTGGAGGAGTGGATCACCTGAGATGAACCTGTCCTCACAGGAGAAAGATGGACTACACCGAACGGAACAACCCTAACTCGAATAGAGGGGAGAAATAGGTTGCTAGTCCGAGAAAAGAGAGTAATCCAAGCTCTACCCCACTCAGGAGGGCCCCCTAGACAGAAATGGGAGACCCTAGAAAAAGTTGAACTCCTGTCACCAACTCCCACAGTTGTTGAGAAAGCGGGAGGAAGAGAGAACATACGGGAAAGAGAAAGGCACAGGTATACTGTTTGCTGAAGGAAGGTCCAGACTTCACCTGTAATGTGTTGCTGGGAGACAAGAAGGTGAAGGCCCTTGTCAATACTGGAGCTTCAGTGTCACTGGTTAGACAGTTGGGACTGAAAACGAAGCTTAGTCCTGTTGATCTACTAATAAGTCAGGCTGATAGTAGCAGGATGAGGATAGAGGGTATGACGTGGGTACCTTTCGAGTTGGCAAGAACCAGAGGTAAACAAGGTTTATGTGGCACATGACTTGTGTGGTGAACTAATTTTGGGGAGTGACTGGCTTAGGCAGAATAAGGCACAGATCCGTTTCGACCCCGCCACCCTAACACCTGGAAAAGAAACATTTTTTTGATATTTTTAAAATATTATAATTCACATGATGAGCTACTGAGTACTGGTATAATGTTTCATAAATAGACATACTTCCTCATTATGGTAAGCAAAAAGTAGTCTAAGGTATGCTACACTAATTTATTGTACACCATAGTCCTAAAAAAAACCAAAAAAAAACCAACCTGTATTTGAGGCTAATCAAGAATTTATGATGTCTTGATTAAACACACAGAGCCAACCTATAAAAGAGATAGATTTACATAACAGTATACAGTAACTAAAAGTGTATTAACCTCAAATTTCATACCCAAAATCTTTCATATGTACAAATATTAGTGGGAGGATGCTTAATCAGAATTGGAATTGAAAATATTGAAACTTTTTGTGGAATCAGAGAATTTTTAACCTAATTTCCAATTCCAAAAATGACACTTTGGACTTTTTTTTTTTTTTTGTTTATAAAAGGACACATGGCACAGTGGATAAAGGCATTAGTTAGATCCACTGACAGGACCCAAAGAATGTGAGTTCAATACCTGGTTAAGGCAGTAGAGATTATCTCAGTAGAGTTATCTCCTATTAATTCCCCTCTCCAAGAGAGGGGAATTAATAGGAGATAACTGATAACTGACATCCATTAGGCATGGCATGTGGAACTAGAACAGTCTACCCCAGTGAGTGTAGACTGTTCAGTTCGATATTCCAACCACCTGAAGAAGGCTGGAGCGTACAACGACAGAAATGTTGTGATAAATATGGCAAAAAAGATGAGAACGATAGTTGAACAATGTAAATAGTGTAAGTGATAGGCAATATAAACTGGATTCCCACAAAGCATGTGGACTTGATGGTATCTCTGCAATGGTCCTTAAGAAACTTTCTTCTGAACTGGCTCCTGTTCTTTCTAAATTCTACAATAAATACCTTGCTGTTTCTTGCATTCCTGCTTGTGGAAAATCCTCTTCTGCAATTCCAGTCTTTAAGAATTCAAGTGAACCATCTGATCCTCCCAACTACAGGCCATTTAGCATTCTACTTCTTGTTGGTAACACAATAAAGACTCTAATCAACTCTGAATTGATTAAGCATCTCACTTCACAGGGTCTTCTCTAGGTCAACTGCAGATGTATTAACGATTATTGCTAAAAGAGTCTATGAAGCTTAAGATAAGAAGGCGGTTTCATGCTAGACACAATTGTCAGGCCACGATTGTGTCTAGCATGAAACAGCTTGTCACCTCTAAGTATTGACTTCAATGTTCACTTTTATATTTACATACACTATCTCTGATATTGAGCACTTTATCCCATAAATATAGCACACTGTAAAACTATATTTCTTACACACACACACACAGTAATAATACATTTCATTTTAAAACAACAATACTTAAATAGACTGGTCCCCACAAAACGAAAAGAAAACTACATGCATGTCAAGAAGTCAGAGACCAGTTTGACATTGTATTTATATTGTAAACAGGACCCCCATCTAAAATAATAGAAAATTAACGTTTTTCGATTCTGACAAATTGCCTGAGTTGAGGAAATTCGTCTGAATGCTAAGCAACAAAAATTAGTCATGAAAATATTTTTATCTATAGGAAATTACTAATTAATATTCATGTTGGAAAGTAAAGGATCCTTTTGACATTTACTGTACATATTTTTTGTTTCAGTAGTTATTTTGATTTTATGCTGAAGAAGCTTTATATTTTTATACAGTAATACAACAATCTTGTTCTTTTCAAAATATATTCTAAGCTAATAATGTTATAATGTTCGATTTCTTTTTTAAAAATGTTCCACTGCAATGTATCATTGCTGATAATTCTAGTCATAATATGTTATTGGTCAATAAAAATATTTGATTTTAAAGCTTGTTTTTCGTTTATTTTTATCAATTTTTTTTTTTTTTAAACACTTTACATTAATATTACTTTTTACAAATAGAAAACAAATTTTGCAAATTTTAAAAAATTGCCATGGTACCTTTAGTCATTGCCACCGTGACCTCATTTTTAAGGGGTTCACCAAGGCAATTTTTGCCTGCCTCTATCTTAGGCTAAGCTTATCCTTGTAATAGGATATTATTAATACTATGGAAAAAAAAACCATACCCATTTGTAATCTGAATTTTTGTTTGTAAAAATAATAGTTAAAAGGTGAAATAGCAATGGTTGCTGACGAGTTGAAAATTTTTTTATGATCCTAGCTTCTGCTTGGGAAAGGTTTATTTTTGATTATGTTAGATGCTTAAAAAAAAAAAAGGAAAAAAAAAAGCAAGCATTTGTTAACAGGAACATTGGTACAAAGGGATTTAATATCTAAAATAGCCATGAGGTTATCTATCATATTTATTCTTATTTTTTTTACCAGATAGCCTTAATTGAATGTGATTACTTTAGTCTGATGAAGTTCTAAAAGATGAAACATGTTACACAGAATTTTTCCATGGTTTCATTCATTTGCCTAATATATATATGCACGTAAATTGAGAAAGGCAACAATGTCTTTAATTCTGTAGGAAGCTGGTTTCAATGATTTATCTCCATATTTTCCATTTCCTAGAACAACAAATCTAAAGAAAAAAAAAAACATTAAAACATGGTGATGGAACCAATTTTTTGCCAGAAAATTTTCTGATATTTAATTATACAAAGTTGAATTCCCTTGAGCAAGAAGACCCATATTGCTAGCTCAGTTACAAATTCAAGTTAAAAAAAAAAAAAAAAAAAAAAAAAAGAGCCTTGGATATGATATATGAATATTAAATAAATATTTCTAATAGAACTAATATTTCAGAATTTCTTGTATGGATTTCAAGGACATAAAAAATAATAATTAGCCTTTTCAAGATTAATAAAAAACATTCCCAAAGAAAAAAAATAAAAATAAAAGAGTATTATCTAACAAGGAAGTTGATTGTCAGACATTTTATTCATGGATCTAAATGAACTGTAATTTTTTATTCTAATTTACATCTGTCCATATTTTTACAAACAGAAAAAGCAAGCAGTCAATTTGTCAAAGATACTGAGCATCAAATATATCACCCAAGAGAAAGGGGCTTTTGTGCACAGAACTGACAGCTATTTAATGCATATGAAAATATATTGAAAGGAAATTATTTTTCAGTCTTCAATTATAGCAAAAGATTGATAAAAGTGCACAAAGCAAACAAGTTATTGTAATTCTTGTCACAATTTTCGTAAACAACATACTTAGAAATGAGGTAAGATTTAGGCAACTATGTGTTTATTTGTCCAATGTATTTTTATGTACAAAATATAGAGACAACAATAGTTGAACTAAGATCCAATTAAATAACTGATGAGCACACAAATCCTTCATGCATATATCCTTAATCATTCAACTATTCTGATAATAAAAGTCAATTATAACAACTTATATTGGGCTGGAACAAAAGTTTGCAGTGTAACACTTAAAGATCCATATTCATAGCAATGCCTAAGAAGCCAGGTGCAAATGAATGTGAATTCCATTGAACAATCAGCTTAATAAGCCCAGTAACAAAACTTATCCAAACATTTATGAATAGAGTGCACAGCAGAATCAGACCGGAAATAGGACAAGAACAGTGCAAGTTCATTAATGACACTGGAACAAGGAATGCAATATTTATGCTAACAATAACATCAGAAACAGTAATACAAATGCAAAAGGATGTATACCTAGGTTTTATAGATTATGCAAAAAGCATTTGATAAGGAGAACTGCTGGAACTGCTAAGTAACTTTGACATGTGTGAGAATATTAGAATAATCCGGAACTTATACTGGAAGCAAACCACTGCATACAGATAGGAAATGAGTTCAATAAATTTACAAAAATAAAAAGGAGAGTATTTCAACCTATATTCCAAGACCATTCCGAGAGAATTAAAAGTCCTACCAGGATTCATTATTGGCAGCCACAATCTTAACGACATAAGATATGCAGATGACGGTGTTGGAAAGAAAACTACAACAATTTCTACAGAAAGTAATGAAGAAAATGAGAAGAAAGGACTAAATATCAATTGCAAGAAGACTAAAAGCATGACTGTCAGCAAAGGAAACATCCCAACATGCAAATTACAAATTGGATATACCAAAACCAAACAGGTGCATCAGTTTAGATATCAGGGAAGTGTATTAACAGGGGACAGAAAGTGCAACACAGAAATCTGAAGGTGCATTGGGATAGCGATTCCTTTCAAAATAAGGAATATTAAGAAATAAAAGAAAAAGAGCACTGAATCGTTATGTAATATCAGTTCTTCAATAAAGCAGTGAATGCTGGACAATCTCCTCACAGATGAAGAAGAGGCTTGAAGCAGGGTTTGGCAGAGATGAGAAGAAAAAAGTCAAAAGTTATTAAGAGCTACAAAGGACAGGAAATTGTAGAGAGCTATGATTGCCAATGTCCTGAAGGGACATGGCACATAGAAGTATTTGAACATGTGATTTCATTTCACATGTTACTGAAATATATATATATATATATATATATATATATTTATATTTCTCTCCCTCTCAACAAGTCTTCTAAATACTTCCATGCTAAAAGTGAAAAAGAGAGAGAGGCTTCTTCATTATTTAATGCTCTTTTATTTTCAGAAAGGATAAAAATGCATATCAAACGGCAAAAAAGATATGTGCTGTTTATAGAGAGGATGCCGTAGCTGAGAACGAGAGTACTGTTTATAAGTCATTTGTTAAGCACAGCTGTGGAAATTGATTTGGAAGACCAAGGACATACCTGCAGATTTGCAGTCATTGATGACAACTATAGTGAAGCACTTATTAAAAATACTTCAGTTTACACGACACTGGACTTAACAGATATTCTACATATCTCATATGAGCATTTAAGGCATTTAAAAATACTTGGATACATGAATAACTATGATGTTTGGGTACCTCACAATTTAATGGAAAAGAGTTTGATGAATCACATTTCCATCCATAATTTTCAAAACAAAAACTCATTTTTGAAAAGAACAATAACAGGCAATGAAAAATGTATTGTTTACAACAATGTGGAACAAAAAAAAGGTTCTGGAGAAAATACCACAATCTATTCCAAAAGCCAGTTTGCATCTGAAAATGATGCTGTGTATTTGATGAGATTGGAAGTGTTGTGCATTACAAGCTCCTTCTGCAAAATCAAATGAATTACTGAAACAAGTACTGTTCCCAATTAAAAGACAGTAATTGATGAAAAGCATCAGAAATTAGCCAGTTGAAAGAATGTTGCCTTCCATCTGTACAAAACCTGGACCTCATATCTCTTTTCAAACCTGGTAAAAATTGACTAATATTTCTTACCATATTCACTTGGTCTTGGATCTGCAGATTACCACTTATTTTAATCCCTACAGAATTCTGTTAATAGGAAGAACTTCAATTCTATGGAAGCTTGTAAAAATCATTTAGACCAGTTCATCATCAGAAAAGTGCAAAGTTCTGGGAGATTGGAATCATGAAGTTGCCTCAAAGATAAAAGTTAGTGGGACAAAATGGCACAGGTGTGGCTGAATAAATTTATGTACAAATATCTAAATATTGTCTTTGAAATTCATTTAAAAACATACTAAACTTTTGTTCTATCCTCTGTATACTTTATAGACATATTCCATTTTTTGCTCTGAACATCCTAAAAACACTGGATAACAATCTTTTACTACTTAATTTGGTTAGGTCTCCCCACTCTTACATAGTACTGATTACTTATTTTAGTAGTTTCATATTACAGAAAAGAATATTGCAAACAAAGCTTTCCTATTCCCTACTTTATGGACTTATTGAGCAACAAACATATTTTATGCTGCATTACAAAGAAAAATTTTGTTGATATAAAAAAGCAAAGAGAAGGTCGAGAGGATGATGTGCAACATTCTTGGTTAGAGTTTTCTCAAGAAACACTAACTTCACTGCATTATTCTCTATGTTCAAAGAGGAATCTCAACTTCTAAGAAACAGATCAGGTATAAGGCAAGTAAAAGTCGTCTTTTGAGACACAAACATGGCTGAGATCAATAAAATATTAATGGAAGATGATAGCTTAAGTATGAAAGAATACAAGTAGAGAATGACAGGCATGACTGCAGATTCACTTATTGGAGATTAGAGCCAGGAAAAGAAAAGGTGAAAAAAACAAAAACGTTTCTCATACTTAATTCTGTTATAGAGACCAATGTTAGCTAGCAGAGCATTCAATTTAAATTATACAATTGCTTTTTATTGTAACTATCAACACAAGATATTTATTAATGGCACATGCAATGAAGTATAAAAATTCTTTTGAATTCACATAGAACTGCTCATGCACAATAATTTAATGGTAGAGTACTAGACTGGAAGCCAAAGAAACATTCAAAATAAGATCATAATTAAGAAATATCTTTGATTTAAAATTGATCAGTAGTCAAATTTAACACATAACTTATGTTTTGCATGATAAAAATATAAATATTTGTTGAAAATATGAGTATCGTCCATATTCATTAATTCTAATAATATGATTTAAAAAATAAAATATTTAGTTGTTATAAGCATCAAGGCTTGAACTGCAAATGGATTATATACACATGTAAAAACTATAATAATTATAATTAAATGCAATATATAAAAAAACAATGAACAAATTATCTGTACAAATTCTCTATTTCTCTCCTTTAAATTATTTTCTAAACCCTTCGAAAATGATTCAACAGCAATACAGATATACACAAGAATTTTGCTTATTAATTTTAAAGCATAAACTTGTTAAATTTATTTTGCTGGATATTAAAGTTTTTCTCCTTTAAAGAATAAGTCAACATTTGCTGCAGAACAGAAAATGTACATGAAAACTTATAAACAAACAGAAACAGCCTTTAAAAAGTTATCTGCTATAGATAATATATCTTGTGGGATTTAACTTAAGATATAAATTCATAAGAACTATAATACACAGACATAATTTTTACACCTCAACATTTTTGCATTAAATATATTATAAACAGTTTAATTTTACATATTTCATTTTGAAATAACTAATCAAAGAACGAGTAATAATACCCAAAAGATGAAGCACAGATGGTTGCTTAAATTATTAATTTGTCAGAATAAGATGTTTGATTTAGTTATAAGCTAATATGCAAAAAAAAAAAATCTAAAACAAAATATGGTATCTTTATCAATACATATCACACAGTGAACAAAAACAGAAAGGGATTAAGATGAAGTAATTAAATAGAGTGCTCAATACAAAGCTTTTTCATATATAGTAGGAGGGGGGAAAAAAGTTTTCCACGTGCTAACCACTAATCATTAGAATTATTATTGTGTGTGTATATATATATATATGCCTATATCTGGAAACTACAGCCAAGATATTTTCAAAATTCAACAAAGAATTTCATACATGTACAAAATAACTTGCAAGATTCCTGAAAGTAATATTACCATCCTCATTACCAGATTCATACACAATAAAATCTGTTTATAAACATTTGGGAAAATGCTATCCAAATTTTTTAAATGTTAGTTTTATTCTTTCTGGCTTTGATCACACCTGAAATGTTATATTCTTTTAATAATCAAGAAATAATGGAAATCAATAATTATTATCTGATGTAACTTTATTTTTTTTTGTGAGTGGGAAATGATAATTTTTGTAGCATGTACAGTGGCCTGGTTAGACAATAATCAGATTCATTTTCTTTGGACATTCACAGTTTTTCGGCACACATGAGTATTAAGATGTCTTTTGATTGACTGAAGTTGATTGAGATAATTATCAACCAGTGACAGATATATGTAATTATGACCATTTGGACAGCTACGGCATGAGGAAATGTTATCTTCAACTGTCTACATATATAAATTCCATGAGGATACTTATTATAGACAGTATATTTCTCCGAACTAGGACAAAGTCTATCCATAGTACCATCTTACACAAGGATTTCCAAATACATTTATGTTACAAAGTCTCACCCACAGAGCATTGAGAAGCCAAGAGAAAACAACTTTCAGTCTAATGCTCTAAATAACCATACAATACAAAATTATGATGCACAAACAATTTTGCCTTTTATTTTTCTTGTACAAAAATTTGGCATCTGGTGCAATAACATACACTTGAGAAATGTATACTCCACCAGAGAAATAGCAATGTTTATTAATGAGAGGCTATGTTCACAAGAGGTAGATTGCTGTCAAGCAAGTGCTAGGAACTTCTACAACAAAATGTATGAAGACAACATTAACACATAAAAAGTAACAGGCAATTAAATGAAAAAAAAAAAAAAAAAAAAAAAAAAAGAGGAAAAATGTTACAGTCGTTTGAAAGAAAAGTATGCAAGAGAAAAACTGAAAATGTCATCTAGAAACTCATCTATATACAAATCTCTCCCACTAAGGTTATAAATGTTACACACAAGGGCAAGTGCTGAAAAATTCTTGTCTAAATTCACTTCCTAAAACTTAAACAAACATCACTATTTTATTTTTTTAAAATCATTTCTTGATCAGGCTTAAACCATTTTAGCACCTACTTTCTCACACACACAATTATATAAAACAAATAAAGCATATTTACAATTGCCATAAAGCTTATCCATGACACCATATTGCAGCTCAGTTGTTAGAATTTAAAATAAGATTTAGTTCTACAATTAAAACTATTCATTCTGAAAGGTGTGTGTGTACACACACACACACACACACACACACACACAGGACACCCCCCACCCACCCCAACAAAAAAACACTATAATCTGAACTTGAGGAGTTCTTTAGCTAGGAATAACACAAATGAGTAATATTAAACATATTCAAAAGTAATATACTATAGTTATCACTCTTATTTTCTGATGTCATGTACGATCATCCATATCTACAAAAACTGACACATTTATACACACAAAAAAATTCAAGTCTTTTAAAAATATTGGTGTTTGGCTGAGATTTTCAATTTACAATTAGTAAATACAGTTTTACTGAATCATAATATCATCTAAAGGGCTGAAATTAATACAGAATTTTAAGATTTAAATTTCAAATTATTCTAATAAAAAAAATAAAAAAAATTGTCAAAATTCATCATTCATTGAAAAAAAGATTTTCCTTAACACAGTAATGTCCTTAATATATCTTATTTATTAAAGCAATTAAAAACATTTCTAATTAAATGTCTTCATTTTTATTGCATGTTTTTTATTTTACAATTAGGATGAGATTTTCAGTAAATGGTGTTTGTTTTGAAAAAACAAAAAGATGATTTAAATTCTACAAAGAGTTCTCCTTTTAACCAGTATAAGTATTAAGGGGTGGGGGTGGGTTTAATATTTAATTCCTTGAAGTTTCATAAATTTAAGTTGGGGGGTGGTATTAACAGATGTAAAAAAAAATTCTCAAACAATTCATAAAATCCAACAATTATTTGATTTTTGCAAGAATTTCCAAATCAATGACTTTTTACTGGAAAAAGATGCTAAAATTTTCTATACCAATCTTTGGTTATTCAGTCCAAATCTGCTGATTAAGAAAGGCAAGATTTTAAATTTCTAACATGCTAAAAAGTATTAAAAGATTTAATTAAATAAATTTAAAAAAAAACAAAAACACTTTGGTCTTTCCTCTTAATAATAACAAAGATTTTGACAATAAAACTATTTTTTTTTTTAACTAAGTTTGGAGTATTTTTTCATCATGGCATGCTCTTTTTTCAGTAAATTAGTGGAGGTAGCTAGTTTGGAGCTGTAGACAACCAATCAAAAGTAAATGCACATCATTATACTGTTTTATTTCTTTATATTAAAATGTGAACAAAACTAAAATATAATTTAAAACAAATGCAGATCAAAATAGAAAAAAAATATTTTCAGACATTTTTAAACTTCTTTTACAAAGTGTCACTGAGTTATCTTTGGAAATAGAAAATTTTAACCAAACTTTCAGTGCACTAAATTAAGTACACAGAGCAAAAACATGTCAAGCCTCATCATGAAAAACTTACACAGCTAGCATAGTTTAAAAGGGATAACTAAAAGGGATAACTAACCTTTAGATAAAAGAAAACTATTACATTTTTCATGAATGAGAAAATTTTAAGAGAGTATAAGAAAAACATATATACAGGTATAAACATGTAAACTCAAAGGCCTTTTCTTTTATCTTTAAAATTTCCAAAATAGTGTGAACAAAATTGTATGCAGATAAGAACTACACCCAGAATACTGATAAATTGTAATGGATCAGTTCAAAGACAGATCAAGAATACTTCAAGTAAAATTTGACAGTGCACAGAATATTGATAAGTGATTCAAGACATCACTTATCAAGACAGGGAAAAAAATTAATATCTTTTTGGTAAGTAATTAGGAAAGCATTTTTCAATACTTTGTTATAACATGCTTGGTAAGTAGCTGAAGTGCATTCTATTGAAAGGCCACAGTTAAATTCAGAAAAAGATTTTAAAAATAAAAAGTTGGAAAGCATCTACCCGTAACAATTTGAAAATGGATTTAGACAGCCACTTTAACAACTTAAATATTCATTAATAGTTTCATATATTCTAAAATGGTAGCAACTAAAAAACAGGGTTATCTTGCTAAGTTTCAATTCATCTAATATTTTTATAGAAATCTGAAGTGATCCCCAAACAATCAATATTATTACACAATTTATTTTTTTTAAAATAATCAATATTACACTATCAGTACTAAGTGATTTATATCACTATGGCGGTTTGTGCATAATTCAGTTGAAGACAAAATTATTCTGGCCTCTCTAATTTACAAAAAATGGAGGTAGCCTAACATTTGTTTATTAAAATATATTCAGCGTAAATGAGTTGGTAAATGTTTATAAAGAAATTTTCAAATAAAATTGTTTTTACTTTTGTATTTGCTTAGTTAAATTGATATTCCTTAAGTTAATTATTCTATTGTTTTCAAGTGTGCCTAAAAGTGCATCTATTACACTGAGAAATCAATTTTTGAATATCAATCAATGTTTATTACTTTTAGAATTGCATTATTTTAATTTAATTATTTTAAAGTTTAATGTATATATAGTTTTTTTTTTTTTTAAATCTTATGTATGGAATTTACCTTGAATTCTAATTGATCAATGAAAATGATTTTTCAAGACATTAGAATACATTTGTTATAAGGTGGGGGAAATAGTGAATGAGAGAGAATTTTGGTCTTGCAAACATTTTTGTATACGCATTGTATACATGTACAAATATATATCATTGAAAAAATATTTTTTAAAAAAAATCACTATTTTATTCTGAGATAAAACAAAGATTAGAAATATACATTCCAATTTGTGTATCCATTCACATCTGTAATACGGAGAGATGGTTAAGCAATTCTTCATTCAATTTCAGACAAATTAAACTTTGTACAATATAAAGGTGTATATTTTCAGGGAAATTTAAATCATAAATATGTGTGCAGTTACTTTTATAACCTCAGTTAGCCAAAGTTCTTATTTCTGCTTAATTTTAAAATATAGGCTTTTTTTTTTATTGGTAATAATTGAAATTACAGATATGATTGATAATTGTCATAAATAAAATCGACATCTAAAAAAAAAAAAAAAAAAAAAAAAAAAATTTAACACCAAGAATTCATATAAATTATGGAAATAAGATTACCAATTAAAAGGAAATAAGTGACTATAACTTACTAACATGATTATTTTTAAGTATACATTTAATATATTATACAAAATACTAGGAAAATCTGTGAAAATATAAATTATTTTTCATCACTATTCTACATGACTAAGTATTTTGTTTCATTTTAATATAAATTTAATATCTCAGATATTTTCACTCACATTTAAGATAGAATTAGCCAAAGGTGCCAGAAGATTGTGCAAATCTTAAAAAGTATATATCCACTTTTTTGTGAACCTCACTTTTCTTATATAATCTTGAAAAAAACCCAAAAAAAAACAGAAGATATAGCTATAATGAAAGTTACCATATATTAAAGAAGTTTGTCTTTACTAGAAATTAATATTCTTCTAAGTGCTCTCATCATTCTGGTGATATACTTTGTGAGGTTTGTAATATTTCTGAATGAAGAAACTGGTAAATACTTCATTTATAATTAGACTATGTCAACAAACCAAAGAGGGGAAAAAATGTTCACAAGATACTGATCTAATTCTCTCCCATTCAATATTTCCACACCTCATCTATGACAAATTTGTTTTAATGTCTTGAAAAATCATTTTCATTGATTAGTAATTCAAATTCAACTTATAATTCTTTGTAAGTAAATTCCATGTGTAAATTAAAAGTCTAAATATAAGTTTGAAATTCCAATTCTATTCTAAAAGTAATAACAATTGTTTGATGTTCAAAAATTGATTTCACAGTGTAATAGGAGGCACACAGCAGACTTGAAGACAATAGTATAACTTAAGGTATATTGCTTTTAATTTTGTGACACACATTTAAACTAAATTGATGACAAGAATTCTGAGAGAGTTCTTGTATTTTGAAGAGAATCAATGAACAAGCAAACAAAATCAGTCACCAAAATATTGCTTTAAGCTATCTTAAATAAATCATTAATGCATATATATCAACAGAGCATTAGTGTGTCATGTGGACCATCATTCAACAAGAAACCATTTCAATTTGTATTTACTATATCATATTGAAATTATCAAACAAATTTCTTGCAACTATTGTTTTTGAGCTAACATTTTAACTATAAAGAGATGCTGAAAAGCTCTCAGCCCAATCAAAGGGGATTCCAAAATAAATTCAAATGTTTGGTCAAATTTGGGAAATTGATTTGGGTCAAGAATGTTCCAGCAATCTCTCATACATAGAGAAATAGGTTTTCTTGTATCCCTGCTAAACTAAATTTATAATTCTTCATGCAGAATTCTATCTTGCTTCCAATTATTTTTCTTTCCTTTTAATGTAATTGGTAATCACATCCAAAGAAAAAAGGTAAATAAAAATAAAATAAGCCATGAGTTTATAACATCTAATCCAATATCAATGTATTGGTATATTTCTAATAAGCATTATATATTTCTGTCCTAATGAGCTGCTTAGAGCATGCATTTGCTATGCTAACAACTTCATTAATTTGGGCAACTGGAAAAATTTGAGATCAGAAATCTTGTGAAGGGTTTTGATACAATTAACTTAGATATGATTTTATTATGCAACTTAAGAGTTGTTAATCATACTGAATATATTTGTTGAATATATAAAGATTGCCATGGGCTGTAAGAAATATGGCACCTAAAAAGAAAAAGATCTTGTAAAGTTATTGAATAATAGGAACATGTTAGAACTTGCCGAAAAAAAGCTTTAAGAAAGCCACAAAATAATTTGAAAGAAAAATGAAGAAAACTGCAAAACAAGTGGATTTGTCCAACAATAAAAATATATAAAACATGTGTTGCAAACTTAAACAGATAGAAAAGATGTAGAATATTAAGAACATTGGCCAAAAACATGAAAGTAACCAAACTACTTCCTTTGAGAAGAGAAATGTCTAAGTTGGCCAAAGAAGTAGACGGAAACTGATTTGTCAATAGCAATTTAGAGATAAAACTGAATGCACCTGATGACTGGACTTGAGGTTGGGTTCTTCATGGAAATAATCAACCAACATGTCTGAGAAGACAACATGAGGAGGTGGATTAATTTTGGGGCTAGCACCATAAGCAAAAAAAACTTATAGGTCCCCTCAAGGTTGATGATGACAGTATCAAGTTAAAGGCAAAGAATTATTGTAAGTTCCTCGACAAGACATTGAGCGGTGCCAGTCATGACAAAAGAGCTTTAAACTAAAGAGTATATCTGTGCAATACAACACTTCTTCACATCCTGCAAAGCATGACTATTGGCCATCTTGTTCCCACCACCCAAAAAAAAAAAAAAAAAAAAAAAAAGTTTCAAAGACATCAAATTAGTAGAATAGCTTCCAGTCATTACAGCTATCAATCCAATAGAAAATTTGTAGTTCCTCATTAAAAGTGATGTAGACAAAAATGAAAAACAATATTCAAGATCTTTGGGAAGCAATAATGAGTGCTACAAGTAATATTAAAGCAATAGAAAAATTTAAAAGGTAAAAATCAATGATTGAAAACTTGATGAAGGTTATAGAATATCAAGGAACCTATATTAAAATAAAATAATTTGGGTATATATTCAACATACACTCCTGTAGCTTATATCTTTTATATTTAGTTTTAAATAAAACATTTATACTCCACTTACTTTATTTGGTATGTAAAACTTAACACACCCAAAACAAAATTTAATAATAAACTGGCACTCAACTACTCAATATATCCTGAAAAATTTACCAACATCCGTTGTTTAATACCAATTTTATTGTGAAAACATTCACTTGCATAATAAATTCTGACTGTGCATTAAGATCTAAAAATGAATATCTCTTCAAGTGTATTTCCAACAAATAAATTAAATTTCATTATTATTTAAAAATGACAAGAATGCTGCATATTTTTGGTTACTCTCAGTTCCAAAGACAAGGTACCATATTTGACAGCATATTAGATGCACTCACATTTCAGCAGGGCATATTTTTGGAAAAAAATAATGTATTTAAGCATGTTAAACTTAAGGGGGAGGCACAGTGGAGTAATGGATAGCAGCTTGGATTGAGGAATAGGAGAGACAACTTTGAATTCCGGTTGAATCTATTACATTCACTTACGTGCTAACACCCTTGTTAAAGGTATGAATCCACTTCTCCAGGGCTATGGGTAAATAGCATGACAGACCAAATCCTATAGCCTTGGATAGTAACTGGTCTACCGCAGAAAGAAATGGCAACCTACTGCGGGAAAAAAATCTGCCTCGTCAGTCATGTATTGAAAGATAGATGATCGCCTAAGCGTGTATCATGCATGGCACATAACTGATTGAAGCTTAGAGCAAGCTATCAGTACATTACAGGACATAACAAGCACTTTAGCTATAGAAGAAAACATTACTGTATATAAAAAGCAAGGTAGCAATACAGATGAACATAAAGAAATCATAATAATGAATATAACCTATATGATATACCATTACTTTGGTACAATAATTCCTTTTACAGTAGTATTAGTAGTAGTAATGCTGTTTAAATAAATAATATTCTAGAGCCAAGCTAAGAAGTGATCTGAGGTAAAAAATTATAGCCTATAGTAGTGAGCATTGGATTTGAAATCAGCTTATGGGAAGCTTCAACTTTGCATACAAGATGCTAGGTGATGTTTTTTTCATCCAATTATTTAAAAAAAAAAAAAAAAAAAGGGGAGGAGTAATCTTATATGCTTTTAAATACTGTAATTGTCAAGAGATGATAATTTTTAATAGGTTACTAATTTCCAGATATATTTTTTAAATTCAGTGTTTATAATAAGACAAATATGGAATGCACTTCATTGTTAATATGTGCATGTGATAGCTATTTTAGAACATATTTTTAAATTTCAGAGGGAGAAAATGTGTAAAATTTTACTGATTAAGGAAAATATCAGATGGCATTTATTAATATTAATTTTTTTTTTCTTTTTTTTTTTTTTAAAATAATTTATATTAATAATTATTCTTATAGAATTCACTTTCTTAATCCAGTCATTCATCTCATTTTTAATCCATTTTTTTGTGATCATCAAGGGAAAAAACATTGGCATGCACACACACGATCAATTAATTCACTGACAACGATGAATAAATTTTGAAGATTCAAACAGTAAGAGGCAACTGGGCAGAGTTTGTAAGCAAATTAAATCAAGATTTCTACTGCATCATCCATAATATTACTGAAGAGATTCTATTTTATTCTAAGATTATAATACAAATTTCTGGCTTTGTATAAGACATTCGTATTCTGCATCCAAAACCTAAAGCAAAATGAACCAAAAACTAACACTGATAGAATAGCCATTAAAGTTATAGTTAACATTACTCCATCATTCTTACTAATATCACTATTGACACTTTGCTGTTTTTATATACTGATGACTAAAACTAAAAAAAGTACAGATTTTTGCCTAATTTGGCAATCGTTATTCAGATAAAAAAAATCAGATACATTATTAGAATGTTTTTCTTCAAAAGACCTTAAAAAAAATTAACAGAAATCAATAAATTTCTATAACAAGCAAAATACACAAATCAATTTAATACTCTAAAAACATTGGTTTAGTTTTTAACAAAAAATCCCATTTATCCAAAAAATCTTTTGCAAACCTAAACTATATTAGTGTATCATATTTGAAAAAATAAGCAATCCTGAACAAAAATATTAAAATATTATCTCTTCAAACTTACACATTAAATCAAGTGCTTCAAAGATTATATTCTTAAATACAAATATTTTTTTCTGAATATGGCGTGTTCATAAAACCCTTATTTCTATCATTCAAAATTTTCAAATGATTTATAATATATTAGCTCAAGCCAAGGGAAATTATTTGACTTGTAGCAGATCTTTAATACAATACCTTTTTTCAAAAGTGAAATTTCTCATAATTTGACACAAAAAAGAAAAAAAAAAAAAGTTTCATTTGATATTCTTTGAAACGGATTGCCATCTCATAAGTCAATGGAAAGAGAGATCATGATCAACCATCAAAAATCCTTTGATGTTTAAATTAATATTTTTGTTCTCATGTATATTTTTCAAATTTGTCTATAACAAATAAATAAGCCCCATCTGTATGTATGTATGTATATATATATAAGATTGTGATTCTTATAGTGTCAATCTACTTAAACTGTAAAAAAATAAAACAGTTATCAACTTTTGCAGGTTATTTAAAGCCAGAAAATATCTTTAGATTGTAAGAATTTTTTGTGATAATGATTTACTGATACAAGCCATACTAATTAACCCATAGCTGGGGGAGAAGTGGTGAATTCAGACCTTTTCTAAGAGTATTTTTGTGCAATTGAATAAAACAAAGCTGACTGAAATTATAATTTAGCTCTCCGATTTCAAATTCCGAGCAGTTATTCATTATACTGCCTACACATCCTTCGATTTCAGTTGTAAGGTCCTCTTATATCACATCTCTAGCTTTTCTGATTAGGGCCAAAAACCAGTACCCTTCAGGATTTAAAGAATTTCATTGAAAAATGACACCAGTTCAAGAACACCTGAAATTTGTCAAAATGCAATTCAGTGTTTTCACAAAAAATAAATTTGCATTTATGATGGTGGCTCTTCCATTAAGAAATATTCATTTTACTTATTGTGTGATTTTTTAAAATAATTTCCCTTTTTATCAAATTCTGCTCTTCTGCTTCAGATTGAAAGTATTCTTAGTAGTATTATACAGAATGTAAATAAATTAAGATTAATTACTTTCATATTAATAATCGCATTCATAAACCATTCCCATTTCGTCTGTAAGTCTTTGACTTATGCAATTATTTACACAAGCAGAACTAATGCGTAACTTCACTATCAAAGTAATAATTTAAATACCAAGTATTCTATAAGCCTATAAACATACTGGCTGCAGAGCTAAAAAAACTTACCTAAAGCTTAACTAGTCAAGTACTAAAAATACTTCCAAGTAACAACACTGTAATTACTGGGAATAAACAGGAGTGCTTACAAACTTGTGATAGTATTGCAGGCATCTCATAAGTGACACATTACCACAGTAATATAACCAAATGAAATTTGATTTCAGACCAATATCTCTCTCTCCTTTTATCAATCTTGGAAAAAAAAAAAAAAAAAACACTAATAGGAAAGGTATTTTTGCATATTTTATAGACTAAATTACTCATATATACGAGTTTGGTCTGGTCATCTCAAAAATAAGCATAAACTTACATGAATAAAATACAAAAAAAAAAATATAAAAAGCACCCCCCCCAAAAAAAACAATCCAGTAGTTTCTGGAAAATAGAAAATGGATCATAAAGAAAACATTTTGTATGATATTAAGCTTTTTTAAAATATATTGATTTATTTCTTTAATGGCCTAGAAAAAGTCAATGATAACCAATAGTAAGTCAATTTTTTACTTTCACTTTCACATTAAAACATCAAGATTCAACTATTGGTTGTGTGAAAGGTAATGGGCGACCTACTTCTGCTACCAGCAATGATTAACAAGTACACACATGCACTTGATCAAAAAAAATTTCAAAACTAAATACTTTTCAAAAATGTTTTAGTCAAGCAACCAAAAAGAGGATAAGATCAATTAATCAAAATAAATTTCAGAACCTCAGACCTCTCTAACAGTAAAATGACCTAGGTTTTCAAATTTCAGCTTTGTCAGCATTTTATCATTTTTTATACCAAATACCTTGGTCATTTCATTTTTAGCCCATTTGTGGTTATTTAAAAAATACTTGCCTTCCAAGACTTTAAAGTAAGGTAAATATTGCATTCATGCAAGGTAACATGTAATAATTGTAAATTTTATCATCAAAAATTGTTTTAATAATTTCTAACAGCACATAAAAATGAAATATTTTACTAATATATATATTAGTAATCAGTTGTAAAAAGCATTGTACTAACACATAACAAATGTCAACACCAAAATGGAATCAGATAACAAAAATCTCTATGGAAGTAACAATACAAGCCCAAGCAAGTTAAAAAGATCATATTGCAATGAGAGCAAATGAGAACAAAACCCAGAAATCTGGTGACACATTTAAATATCATTGACTAAAGAGCTATATAGAATTTTAGTGGAATTTGCATGAAACCTTTATTAATTATCCATTTTGTTTTACAATCATAGACATGATCAGATATAAAAAAATGAGAAAAGTAAGACACAGATGAAAGCAATTGAGAGTATGTGCCCGTCAAACTGGCATCTAGAACAAAAGCCAATGAAAAGTAACAAAAACTCATAAATTGTGTTTATGGTGCTAATATTTCCATAGTCATCAACTATATATTTATCCCCCACCCAAGATAATAATCCTCCAGAACAACCAACATAAGATGACTACACTTGAGATACACACAAGTGTAGATGCAATAAAAGTCTATGCTATTACCAGGAATTATTCTAAGCGAACAATTCAATGCAAGACAGTATATTTTGGGTACAAAGAGAGTGTATTCTATAACTACCTATCTTCTATTGAAAAGAAGACACTTAACAATCACAACAAGCTTAAAGATATTTAGTTATTAAAAAAAACTAAAAGTACATTTTGGATAGTTTTTTTGTAACTGAAAAAATGTGTACAGATAAAATGCCTAAGACTTTTAACTACTTATTTATAAATCTGTATTCTTTTCAAAGAACATAAAATACCCATGCATCAAATTTTATAACAAAAATTACTCTTATTATATAAAAAACAAAAACTTATTGCTAACATTCTTTTTCTTATTAATAAATTTATAAATTAATGTGCAAAATGGTAAAACAGTTCAACTTCAAAATAATGATTGTGAGAGATATTTTTTGTATATTTATGAAAAAAAAAAAAAAATTCTACCAAATATTTCTATACTCTTAAAAGAACATTAAGGATATTCTGTTACAATATTTGTCTCAGGATGATCAAGTCATATTATGCAGATATAAAAATAAGTTTGCTGAATTGCCTTTGATTCATTTTGTTAATTTGTATGGGAAGTCAAGTTTCAATTAGTTCTCAATCTTATTTGTTGAGTAAATAGTTTCTTTAAAAATATGAACTTTTCTTCAACATCAATCGTTATCATCATTTTAAATAAGCCTGCAAATAGAACTGAAGAAAATACACTCCTTGTTCACTTCCTGGTGAGAATTTTAGGGAAAATAGGTTAGAACATTTAGTGCTACCATAATATTGGAATATGCTCTATGTTTGGTTTGATTTTCCCCTCTAAATGGATCAAATGAAAACATTTAATCCTTATACTAAGGTCGTCTTGGTTAAGGATGTAATTAGATAGAAATAAACAAAAAAGATAAACAATTCTTACATAGGTCATTGCTATTTCAAAAAAATAAGCAGACCTAAGTATCCACCCATTAATGTGTATAGAACAAAGATGTGAATGGAAATATTGATTATATCACTTCACCATTACAAATTCTGAAAGTACCCAGAAATTGCAGAAAGAAAAGAAAAAAAATTGCCCACAGTTTTTATACCTGTTCCTAAGTCGTGAAATCAGATGGTTGAATGAAGAAAAAAAAAAGTCATGATAACCCAGATGAGAATGGCAATACAAACTAATTATTAGGGATTTTAAAAATGAGCAGAAATTTATTTAGACAAAAATGACTTCTTTGTCAGTTTCTATAGGGATAATAAACGTCGTTTCAAATACTAATAAAAACAAAAAGTATTTCGCCATCAACACATTGTCCACTGTCCAGTTATCAGAATATTTTATTTGAAAAAAAAAAAAAAAAAAAAAGAAGAAACCGATACCAAAGCATTTTCAATAGGAAACAAATTCCTAAAAATGAAATCATTGGTTTCTTGCGTTGGAAAGTTTTTTAAAAATCTAACTTTTGAGAAACGATTATTACAGAATAAAGCAATCTGAACATTTCATAAATTACCTATTTTACAACAGATAATTCATTTAAAAAAAATGTTCAACAAAATTTAAATGTTTTGTGAAAGTTTGCTCTCAAAATTGTCAGTCGATACAAGACTAAAAAAAATTTCTAATTTCATTAAAATTCAGTTTGTCAAAATTTTGAATAGATTTCATTTTTCAAGAGATTTTTTTTAAAAAAGAACGTTCATTATAAATCAAAAACACTACTTTTCTTTTAATTCGCCGCTGAAAATAAGTTAAGTTTTTTTAAACTTAAAAAGCTAATAAAATATAACTAATTAATTAACTTAAATTTATTAACTCACTGTCAAACTTCAAATTTTAAATGTTTCAAAGTGTAAAAATGCAATATTCGAGTTATTCAAGCATGAGTTTTTAAATCTACCAGTTTAAGAAAAAATAAATAAATAAAACATTTTTTTTTTCTCAATCAGAAATAAGTTCACTCCCACTGTCAACAAAACAAATAAGCTGATCGGGGCTTGTAAACCAGCAAATCTGTACAAAACAACTTTAAAAATAAAATAAACATCTTTCATCACAGAATGTTTTGAAAAATGTCGATTTTCTTTATTTCCACTGAAGAAGAGAGAAAATGTCGAGTCAAGTTAAACGCATCCCCAATCAAGTAGAGAGTAGTGGATTAAAATTTGGTCTCTTTTAAGACCCGTGTGTGTGTCACGTGTTTATCGTTCAACATTGAATTACTAACCGTTCTACTTAGCATCTCAGGTACTATTATTAATTACACTAACAAAGTATGCAGTAAAATTAAAAGGAAACTAACACTAACAGTTGAAAATGCAATATTATTTTTATTTATATCAACATGTAAGCAATCATCAGGTCAAATTAATGAATTATCTCATTCAGAAAATGATTTAAACTTTAGTTCACTTCACACGTTACAGCAAAATAATAGATTTCTTTTTATCTCATCTCATCTCATCACACACATATGTATGATAAAAAAGACTGGATAAAAATAAAATCTCTATTCGCCTGTTGTAATCTTTTCTCACGCACGTTTTTTCTTCTTACAAGTGAAAGTCTGTACACATTTCGAGCAAACTAAGAGACCAGAATTTTTAGGCACATCGTAAGCTACGAGTTCGTAAAAACTACCTAAAACGTCGGTTGTAGACAAGTTAAAGTACAAAAAAAAACAAAACAAAAAAACAAATCTCTTCTTTAAAAATCTGCAAAATTCCAAATGTATTCATCATCGAGCTCAACAATCATCCAAAATTGAAATCACCACATAAAAGATTCGTTAATCATTCACGAAATAAAATTTTCAAATTGTGAAATTTTGGAGATGACGTTTTAATTTTAGTGAAGGATTTTTTTTTAACTTTAAAAAAAAAAAAAAGAAAAAAAAAAGAGTAAATAAAAATATGCTGTTTGGAAGATATTTAATTTCGATATGGCGCAACTAAGCAATTCAAGTGGAAGAAAGAAGTTAACTATAAACTTTCTACAATTCTGATGAAAATGAGAATAAAAGAGTAATAATATTGAAACTGCTACAGAACAGAATGAGTTTTACTTTTAGTTTTACATCATTAGGCTGATCGTCTGCTTACACATACATCATTCAATTGATGTTTAGGGAAAGAGATAATTTAAAATAAAAACAGGCCATATTTCAATAAAAAATAAGGTGCTTTTTTTAAAGAGATCTACTGTTGACGGAGTGGAAGGATTTTTTTTTAAATTCTTGGATGCAATAAGCTAAGCATGAGACAAGGAACGATAACAATCATCATCATCATCCACTCTCCCCTTTTCCCCCTTCTTTCTAGTAAAGTGAGTCATGTAGAGAAGAACTAAAAGATGCTCGGGTTATTAGCAAGAAAATAGAAAAAAAGGGTATGAATAGAAGCTAAAGATAAAGAACAATGTCATTGATAAACATTTCGACAGAAGTGATGTTCGATTTGCTTGTGCTGGACCAAACCAAACAGGAAACAGTTCGACATCGTAAACAAATAACTGAGTGAAAACTGAAAACGTATTATTTTGAAAGAATGTAGTGCACGTTTTTTTTAGTATAAATCAAGTCAAGTGGATATTATTATTATTATTATTATATAGAGTAGAGAGAGAGAGACTTAAAAAAGAAACAAAAAAAATGATTTTTACAACACTCTCAGACCCATCTTTTGCATTTTCAGCAACAGTGTTTTAAAAATCAAATAAATGATCAGTGAATTATAATAACTTAGGGTTTAGAAAAAAAGATTATTTTAATATAATTAATAACTTTTTTCTGTAGGCTTCATAATCACATGGATACTGCTTTCGTTTCTAAAACTGAAAGGAATTAATTTATTTCTTCTTTTTTTAACAAAGGAAATAAAATATGAAACGTTTTTTAAAATTAACAGAAATCATTTTATTTCCCATAAAAAACACATCATCAGCTTACTGAAAAAAAGAAGTGTTTGAGAAATGCTTACACGTGTTGCAATAAGATGAATTTTAAATATGCCGTTACATTCAATTCAAAGCAAATACAGATTCGTTTATCAAATTGTAACATATTCAGCAATAAATACCATACATACCAATAATTATCAATAACAACCCCAAAAGTCCTTTCCAGTTTTATATTGTCGAACTGTTAGTTTGTATACGAGGAAGATTTGCCGATTTGAAGAAGCATCATCGTCAATTGATGCTGCTAAAGTAGTTCGAATAAAGTTTATTCAAAACAACACCTCACTAGTGCAAAGAATACTGTGTAAATTTAAATCTTTAAATAAATCTAGTTTATAAAATACTTTTTCGTCATAAATATATTTCAGATTGATCTCTAACAACCACTTGTCTTAAAGGAAAAAAAAAAAGAGTACAAGATGTACATGAAAAAAAAAAGTAAAAACATCTAAAAACTACAAGTCGAAAATACTGAGATTGCATATAAATTTAAAACAAACGATTTTTATTAAAAAATCAATTTGCACCTGAAACGAATCTTTAAATATTATCGAAGTAATCTTTGAAAAATTAAAAATATTTTAAACAGCTTCTAAAATTTGCATTTTTAATGTTAAATTTTTAAAAAAATTGAAAAAACGTTCAGATTTCTAGTTTTCTAAGTGCAGTTTAAACCAAAGAATTTCAATAACAGTAAAATTACAGAAAAAAATACATGGAGTGCAAAATATTCTTAAATTATTTACTTTCATTCAAACAAAAACTTAACTAGAAGTTTATATTTTAAACATAAACAAAATTATCTGAATTTAATAATCATATTTAAAACCAAGAGACGGTATTCATCACCAAATTAGGTGAAGCACATGTTCACAATAAGGAAATTGCACTTCCCTAACCGATTTTATTTCTATGTAAATAACTTTTTAGCTGATGTGTATTTTTAGAATGTTAGATGTAAAAATGAATATTTTATTGCCTTTTAATAATACAAATAATAATGATTAAAAAAAACTGATATTATTCGATCACATGTTCCCAGCGATCAACATTGACGACATCATGCTTCTCAGCTTACGATTAAAAATATTTGAAATTTGACTGTGATCATAAACAAAATGAAACGGATTATTTTTAAAGTAGAAAAATATATTTTTATATTATTATATAAAATTTTATATATTATATCCCTGGTAATTATCACATCAGATACATTTTCATTCATATGTTGTCTTTTTTTTTTTTTCTTTTTGATGTTTTCGTAAATTTGTTTTAAGACTTTGGTAGACTAAAAATAAATTCAAGCTTTCTTAGCAGCTAATTTTCTTATTTTTAATTAAAACAATACTATTTTTTAATTATTTCATAATTTCAGAGTTTTAAATATTTACATGCGAAAACTATTCACGATCAAATCTTTTTTTTGGCTACGAAAACACTCAACACAAAATATATGATCATTATTTATCAAACAGAGGTTGTTTTTTTTTTTTAGATAAATAGAAAAATAGCAAGAAAACTTAAATATTTACCTGATAATATCATTTCAAAGTTGTAAAAAGCAAGCAGTAAGCAAAGTAGAAAAGAAGAGTTAATGCAAGTATTTAGTTTGTCTAAAACCATCGTTCCCTCTCAGTAGGAAAATACACATGTCCAGTTAGTCTACGCAATCCTTTTGAGTTTTATTTAGATTTTTTTCTTCTTATAAAAATAAATAATGGAAAATATCCAGATTCATTTCCGTGTACTACAAAATAACATCCTTCTTATTTATATATTTCAAATAAAATTTCACATCATTGCAAAAGAAGGGTCTTTCTAGCAAGTTTCACTTAACGTTTGATCGTTAAAAAAAGAAAAGAAAATTTAAATAATCCGTTTTCGTCTTTAATTTAGTCGCGAATATAACTGTTAGCATTCAGTCCATGTGAGAATATTGTGTATATTTTCTAAGTAAAACGTACGTATGTTTCCTTTTTGATGATATGACGTGGTGAACTTCCAACTTGTCTTAGTTGTTGTTGATGGTAGCGGAGCTGAATAGCCGGGAACTATGTAGATAAGAGTTTTCAGTTTTGTGCTTTTTTACTTGCCTTTACCAGTCTGTTAACCGCTGCTACATTTCCACAGCGACTGATTGGTGCTGTCTGTTCTGAATCCTGATATAATTCACATGTGCCGCAGCCAACCAGCTCGACAGAAATAACTTTCAATACCAAACAATACTACGACAGTGAGAGCGTTATACTTAAAAAAAATATGGCGACAACGCCTCTCTTTCTAACTCTACCCTCTCGTTGTCTCTTTTTTCTCCCCTCTTTTAATATCATTACATTTCTATATTTTCCCTTTTCTCCTACTCGACCTTCCTCTCTTTTCTTTCTTGTTCAATATCTTCTTTTTTTAAATCTTTATCATATAGTTCTTCATCTTTTCCTCTCTTTTAAGTTTTATATGCGTCAATCTTTCTATTTTTATTCTTTTCCTGCATTCTTTCTCTCTCGTGTTAGTTTTGGCATTTAACGTTTACGCCGAGTTCTCGTTCTCGTCAGGGTTCCCTGCCCTTTCTTTTGAATCTAGCAACAATGACAAACGTATTTCGAAAGAAAAGTGAACCGCAGTGTCATTTAAATTTAAGGTTCAAAACACCGGATGAAGTGTTTTTTTGAAAAAGAAAAATGAGGAAAGAAATTATAGCTGGGAGAAAAAAAGCTAATGTGGCTTATGTTTTTTTTTTATTTCGTTTTCTTTTTTTTGCTTTGGGTTCCCTGCCCTTTTAGTTTATTCATTTGAAGACTAGATTAAAAAAAAAGCCGGTTTGTGAGTTGAATTTTTGGTTCCCTGTCCCTAAATTGTAAGTAGGAAATGAGAATTAATAAAGAATCCTTTGGTTTTTCTGATCGATAAAAAAAATGGAGAGGGAATAAAAAATAAATAAATGCAAAACACACACACGAACGAAAAAGATCGTAAAAAAAATTATAACACAAGTAAGTGTGGTTCCCTGCCCTATTCTTTTTAAAATCATTAGTGAAGAAACCGAGAGTGACTAGGAAAGAAATAAAGTATAAAAGAAGAGAAAGCGTGGGGGGCAGAAAAAAAACGAATAAAATAGAAATGTACAAAGAACTAAAGAAGGCGCGTGAGTGAGAGAGAAATTGTCTTGGAAAGAGAAGATAAAATGAAAGAAAGAAGACAGCAAAGGTGGAAAGAATGTGTCAGAGAGACAAAATAAAAAGACTGAGAAAGAAACTTAAAAATGTAAATGGAACAGAACAAATAAGTTAGAAAACGAAGAAGGTGAAAAAGCAAATGAATCAAATTTAATTTAAGAATAAAGAAAGAAAATAAATATTGAAATGAAATAAAACGTGGGTGGTGAGAAAAAAAAATGATTAATTTATTTTAAAAGGAAAACGAGGAGAAACCTAAAGGGAGAATAAAACTGTGTGAAAGGAATGATAAAAAGAAGGAATAATTAAAGATAAAATTTTAGAATAAAAGTCGGGGTGAGGGTAGGCGAGAAAAGCAAGTTCCTAACAACAGAACACAAGAAAAACGCCCCCTAAAAATTCAAAGTCGAGATAACATAGGAATTTTTATTTAGTCGTCTGTTGACAATTACAAACCAATTTTTTTTTATAAGAGGACCTAGTTTTGAGCTTTGCTTAACTAAAAATAGCATTTTCATTTATTCAATAAAAAAACTAAAAGTCTTTTTAACACCTTTTTTTTATGTTAACTAACTTTATGTACGAAAGGCAAAGTTTATGCTGCAACAACAACAACCAGGGAGCAAATAGATTTCTCCTTAAAACAGCTGTCATTGATTTTCACGTGCCATTTATATGAGTTCAAAATGCTAACATTAATGATTGAATCATTCAATTCAATTTGAATGTATTCAAACGTTTTGAATACATTCAAATGCTACAGTTAATCTTATTCTTAAAACACCGGGGAGTTTTTGATCCCTAAACAAAAGTAAATAATGAAATATAATTTTTCAGGAAAAGACTATAAATGAACACATTAAAACACGATAAAAAATATTTTCAAAACGTGCCCTGAAGTAGTTAGTTAACTGATTCTTAGATTATGAATTATGGTAAAGAAAACCCAAATAGGCTTTCATTGTTTATCTCCCCTGGATCTTACTTTTTAAATTATTTATTATTGGTATATTATAGGTCTTGCAGGTATTCTTTTTATTATTATTTATATTGAACATACATAGATAAAACAGATTAAATGTCATCATTTTGTTTTATGCAACCATTTCATGATTAACACATTATGACAATAAGAGACTATTATATCAAAATTTATCTCTAACTGCCTGTCTGTCTGTCTCTCTCACTCACTCTCTCACTATCTATCTATCTATCTATCTATCTAATATATATATATATATATATATATATATATATATATATTAAATGATGTTCATCCTGTACAAGGCCCAAGAGCCACTTGAAGTAGACAGTTTCAGAGTAAGAGGTACAACTTATGCAGGTATGTGGAAGACAGTGGTTAACCCTAGACATGAACAAGTTAAGATTATAGTGATCAGGAAAGCATCTTCTTGGGAGTCAGTTCCACAAGGCAGTGATTCATGAGAAGAAGCTGCTTGAGTGGAACTTACATCTCACCAAAAGAATACAAAGGGAATGAGGGTGGTTTGTTAGAATGTGTGTGGCATGACAGGTCTTAGCGGTGAAGGTTAGGACTGATGGAACTAAGGAGTGTAGTTCATCTGTAACACTCTCCATGGAAATAGTGTGCAGAAGAGCAGCGAGGGGCTTGCAACATTTCATAAACATGTGACAAAAGGGTTGTAAAGTGGAAAATAATTTGTCACCCACAAGGATAGGGAAACTTCATACCAAGAACATATCTTGGATATAGATCCTGGAATGTTGATAACTGTTTAATGCACGTTCTGGGTCATCAATGATAGTTGAGCATTCATTACTATCAATGTGTCAGGTCAAATTAATTCAAGCTAGAATTCTCTGGTGGAGTCTTCTGAAGAGCCTTGTATTGGGTGATATTTAGTGTCAAAAGGAATTGATGAGTCGCAAATACATTTAGAACTTCATATGGTAAGATGAAAAATAATTTATTATATGTAAATTCTGGGAGAGAATTCTTCAATTAAAATAAAGTTTTTATTGTTTTTTCTTCTTATATTTACTTATTCTTTAAGTGGATCTTTATTTTCATATATAGAAGAAATCTCTGTTTCTGATGAAGGATTCTGTCCATAAAATGAAATTCCTAACTCTTTGAATTATGGTGTGGAAGGTGTATTAGACTTTGTGTCACTAACAGATTTTGAATGCAGATGGACTGCAATAAACAAAACAAAGATTTGAGAAGAAAAGGAATTGCCAATGTTAATTAATGCATGTAGGAACAAAGATGTGAATGCGTGGAGAATAGTCAACCTCAAATCAACCTGATGTTGAGTGTGAGTGGACGAATCTTCCTTTCATTGGCACAACTACCAAACATGTCTGAACTCAATGGTTGGGAGGTGAAAAGAGACTGCTCATATTCTTTCTGGAAGTGAGGTCATAAAATTCACATGTGACTGGAAACCCTTTTCAGTTTCCTTTTTTCTTTCGTGTTTTGGAAAAATGAAATTCTTCATTTTTTTTTTATTATTATCTTATTTATTAGTTTATTTTGATTCTCCCACAATGGTACCAACTAGAAAAGTAAATTTGAATTTTCTTTTCTTACTGTAAATACCCACCACTTCTTTTCTCCAGAGTCATAATAAAGCATTTTATTTGTATTTAATCAAATATTGCATGATGAATTAAATTAATCGACATAAAAAGGCATATAATTTAGATAAGTCTCTCTCTCTCTTTTTATTATCTCTGCCAAATATTTTTTGATTGAGAAGTTGTCTCTGTTTGATTATGATCAGCATTTCTCTAAAAGAATAATCACTGGACCTTTTAACTAAATTACTCTTTGTATTAATTTATCATTACAGTTTATCAGAGATTTTAAAGATACTTAAAAATTCTGTTTCCTTTCAGACTGTGCATTACAGTAATTATTTGTGGATTAAAGCATATGGATAGTCATATCATAATGGGTAGTAGTCTGTTAAACCAATGAAGAAAAGTAATAGTAACAAGATAACCCTGTAATTCATTGGGTCACCCTTCCATAGAAAATTATGAATGAAAAAAGATTTTCATTGAATTCACTCCCTTGTAGCTTATGCTTCCCTCTGTGTATTATGCCACAAAAGGGAAGCATTTTTTCTTTAGCTTCCTGATTTTTTACTCAGATACAGTAGATAAATAAATGATAGTATTCTATAATTAGCAGTAGTTATCTCCCTTAAAATATATATATATATATATATATATTTTTTTTTTTAGCTGAGTGCAAATGCTAATTCGACAGTATAATCATACAGTTGCAAATGATCTGGATATGTTTTGCATTCTTCAACTTAGTGCATTTTAGGAGTACCATAACTCAGTGCTTCTGGATACAGTGCATCAATTCAGCTATTTAGAGGCTACATACAATCTGACTTTTAGTATTATATAAGAGTAATAACAATACCAAACAAAAATAAAAGAGTAATATTAGTTTAGTAATGGGATTCTGACCTAAATTCATTGCCTCCTTTCCATGAATCTGTAAAAGCTGTGGCACACAAAACAAAACATATAATTTACAAATCATTCGTAATATGGAAGCAAGTCTTGGCTTGCTTGTTCCATTTACCATTACCAAGAGCTTCATGAAATATAAATTACTACTTTCATTATAAATACACAAATTAACTTAATTAAAAAGTTAATTATAATGATTATATATCATCAAAATAAGATATTTATTGTGACAAAGATAAAATGTTTTAACGGTTATTAAAGAAATGAACAAAAAAGCAAATTCATTAAAAAAATTTAATCAACACCTGATCTATTAAAATTCATCAAAATGGCATTTTTTAAAAATAGATGTTGTGAGTTTTAACATCTCAGTAAAATCTAATTATAAATACATAATAGATATGTATTGAAGATTAATATCCATCGTTATTATCAGACACCATGGCTCAGGACTCAGGGTTGGACATTGGGATCAACAAACTACAGGAAGGTCTGATCTATGACCAGGTATAGTTGTAGGGTTGCTGCATAACTGAGCACCTGACCATATATCTTGCTTACCAATGTCTGAGTCTCAATGAAGGATCTTCCAGTCTACTCAGTGATGCTTTATTTTCCTCTGCTTGCCTCTTCTTTCTTTACCTAAGGTGAAACCTTGTAGGATATCAGCAAAAAGATTGTTGACTCTTATGACATGTCCATACCATTACAACTTTCTCTTCTTCTCAGTGGATATGAGGTCTAACAGTGAGCCTGTTTCTTGCACTCTGCCATTTGTGATGCAGCCTACATACAGGATGCTCAGAATGGTACTATAGCATTTCATTTCTAATGCTTGGATTTTTCTTGATAATTCTATTGCTAATATTCAAGATTCACAGGCATACAGAAACATCAAGAAGGTTAATGCACACAATAGTTTGATTGTTGATTTCAGGCAGACGTTCTTGCCTTTCCATATCCTAGTTTTGCAACAGCTGCCTTTGTTTGTGCTGTTCTTGAAATTATTTCTATTCTGAATCCCAATCTAAAAATAATGTTATTTATGAATTCTCATGTCCTTTGGGAGATTGTATCTCGAATACTATGAGGGTAAGTCAAAAATTATCTGTATTTTCATCATAAAACATGCCACACTGCTCATGTGTGCTTATAGTTGGTACTATTGTAGTCACATGATCAAAGTTTGAGCTTGATTGTACCAGTTTTCTTGCTGCTGTTACAGTGTAAACATGGCCACTCCATTAGTAGTGTGCACCAAGGAGGAACAACTTTCAACCAGTCACTTTTAAACTTTTTGATTCACCCATATAGACTTCTACACAGTAGTGCACTCTTGCTGTATTGTGGTAAAAGCCTCTCATGAATACCAGCCCCTTACCTTCCAACTAGAGAAATCAGATCACTGCTCTTTGTTTCTTCTTGGTGCACACTACTGACACCTACTCAATTACATTTGTGCTTTTTCAAGACACACACAGTCAGCCTGTGGTTTATACTGTGACTCTACTGCATAGACCTTAGTTACAGTTTATGGGAAAGCACACATAATCTTGTGTGATAAAAAATTTGAACATGACCCACACACTCAAACTCTTGGTTACAATGACTTATGATTTTGTGCGAGCACAATAATTGACTGTTTTCATAAACATTTCTCTAAATCACCAGAGGAGAACCATCCCTGCCCCCCATTAGAATGTCTGATGCTCAACTTCTCGAGAGCTCCTCTTTGCGACTACTTGACTGCTGACCTGAGATGGAACAAATACACTGAGTCAATAGCTTCATCCACCACAAGGAAAGTTGGCTCCCTGTGTCGTGCCAGGGAATTTTTCTCGCTGGAGTCGATCTTTCAAACATACAAATCAACCATTCACCCTTGCATGGAGTATTGCTGCCATATATGGTCTGGTGCCTCTTATGTTTGTCTCAAGGTTCTTGATAAGATCCAGAGACGGATATGCAATGTAATTGGCCCTGATCTGGCATGTCATCTGCAGTCGCTCTCTCACAAACGTGTGGTCACCTCCCTCTGTCTTTTTTACAAATACTTTCATGGTAACTGCTCCAAGGAGCTGCTTTCACTGGTTCCCAAACTTCTTGAATTTAAGCATTCTACTAGGCTGACATCTCTCTCACACCCTTTCACTGTTGAAACTGTTAAATGTAGCCATCTCTTCTACTCCAATAGCTTCATGTCTCGCACCTCTCGCCTGTGGAACTCCCTCCCCTCTTCCTGTTTCCCTGATAGCTATAATCTCCAACTATTCAAATGTAATGTCAATTGACTTCTCCAGATGCCCTGATCTATCCCCTACCCTTCTCTTCATCCTTTCCTCTATCACTCCTATTTGCTCTAGCTCCAACTCTCTGTAACCCCTTGCATGCTAGTGACTTCCCGCCTTGCTTGGGGTGAAACACTTTAAAAAAAAAAAATCCTATAAACTGTACAACATGTTTAGCAAGAATTACAAGAGGATACTTCCTGATCACTACAAACATAGCATGTTCAAGTCTAGGGTCAGGTGCTATCTTTTCCAAATATCCTCATAAATTATGCCTGTCTACCGCGAGTAGCTTTTGGGTTGTGCACAGGGTAAACATCATTGTAAAAAAATATCTAACAGACAAATGGAATGTATGTGTGGGTACTTATAAATACACTGACATGCCAAAAGTCATGGTATAGCAGTATATAAAGGCAATGGTAGGTGGTGTCACCAGACCCTTACATTGTAGAAATGACCTGACCTATATCAACTGTACTGACATCTGGTGAGTATATGAACACCAGTTAGATTGCTTATAACAAGAAGATGGGAATTATTGGAGTTTGAATAGGGCTTGATAGTAGATACCATATAGATAGGACATTCTATATTTTTCAAATTATGGTTCTAGTTGTTTCAGCTTGAAAGTGTGTATGATTAGATTCAAGTTCTACACTCAAGATTGTCCTATGGGACAATAACCTCATGTATCTTATCTTTAAAGATGAATTTGATGATACAGAAATTGTGAGTTCAATCCCTAGGTCAGATAGTGCAGACATAGACTTAGTGGAAATAAGGCAAGCAATAACTGACCAGGACTAAATAAGAAGAAAACAAGATATTCCTCGATATGAACAGTGAAACAAGAACAATCTCTCTCTGTAGATTAAATAAAGGGTTCAGTTCAAAATTCACTGAAGGGAACCAAAATTGACAAACACCTGAAGATGGTCAGAGGGTACAGCAGTTAAATTGTTGTGATAATAACAACAGTGATGAGGACAATAAACCAACTGTAAATAGCGTAAATAACAAAATTTGATGTTGCATATTGAGAAATTTGTCAGCCATGGTAAGGCTTCAGATCCATTCCAACATAACATTACAAAATCTTGTATACTAATTTAATGCAAGTAGTCAGCACAAAGCTTATTGGCAAACTGACTCTATTGACTGGGTACAAATGAGCATTAACTGCATATGCATTTCTGTTGAACATTAAAATCATTGCACATACAGTCTGGAATATTTCTGACCTCCATGTTGCATAGATAAGTAGATACAATCCTATCCAAAAGATCAAGGAATTAAAGTATGAAATAGCTTCCAACAAAGAAAAAATAATAGAAAATGTGGCTTTGCATTTCCTAGAGGAGTGATTTTGAAAGTTTATGTCAATATTTTGAGATGATGAATACCATTTGAGAACCTCTGATAAAGAAAGAACTCTAAAAATTTGACCACCTGAGTATGTTTAAGGCTCCAAAATTGCATCACCAGATTGTCTAGAAGAGACATGGAATAGTGAATTAAAGTATTTGTCTATCGCACTTGGTCAGAACACCAATTCTTTAACTCAAATGGAAGTGCTCACTTCAACATTCACATTACATATAACAAAAACAATATAATAAACAGACTTTTTATCTGGCTCCATGCACCCACTTCTTGAATACCATCCCAAAATACCAGGGTCTTAAAACATCTTTTCTGATCAATCAGAAAAAAGCTCTGTAGTTTTTGCAGCAGCTGTTTCTGAGCCACTGACTCATTATAAAACCAGCACTGATTTCCCCCACCAAAGAAGATCTGATCTGGCTGGTATTAGCAACAGACCACATGAAGGCAAACTTAACTAAACACAGCAGACTACACAACTGCCCAGCTAATCAGTAGAGACACCAAGCATTCCCATCAACAGTGATGCCTTCAAGCAGCAGAAGCAGCAGAGATTAACTCTCGATTGCTACAATGTGATAATTCATAGAAAATCTCTCTCATGAATCTACTTCACTCGACTACATATGTGTGTTGATTTTCTCCCACAAGTTTATCTCACTCAACAACATATGTGTTGATTTTCTGTACATGCCTACTACATTGTGTTATCACCTGAACAAGCTCTCATTCTCCCAAAATTGATATATTCCAGCGCTGACCAAACTTGCTTAATGTAAGAGCCACATACAATAAAGTTCAGATGTTTGAGTGACACAAGACATGAACAAAATTTACACATACATTTTTGTTACATACACATTAACATTAAACTTAGGTTTTAACTCAATGTGGTCCCATTTCATACTCAGTAAATAATTATAAAGCTTGAAATATTTCTTATTTACCTTTTATATCAAATGTAATGAAAAAAGGAGCTCAGCCAAGATATTTTCATGAGCCACATATTAGCTTGAAATATTTCTTATGTACCTTTTATATCAAAGAGCCTCATGTGTTTGTCTTTTTTTTTTGTTTTTTACAGTAAGGTTCACTCTTTACAAAGTTTGGAGGTCACTTGAGTTAGAGGGTTACATTAGGAGGTAATTTATGCAGATAGTAGTGGAAAATAATGGTTAAACCAAGACTTGAATAGGTTAAGATTGTAGTGATCACAGAAACATCCTCTTGGGAGTTGGTTTCACAGAACAGCAGTTTGCAGTAAGAAGCTGTTCGAGTGGAACTTACTTTGTCGGAGTTAGCTCCTCCTCAGTTCTTTAATCCTTCAACAGGGGTCTCTCTCCCCTGAGTATAAATACTGGCTGACCCTTCTCTCTCTCTCTTTTTTTCGACTTCAGCCTTGGGCCGCTACTTCGTGCGGAGGTAAAATCTCTCTTTTTCCACTTAGGCCAATATGTGACCTCTCACAGATACAGCGTTTCCCAAATTCCGGGAACGCGCTAAGAACAATACACGTACATATGAACACTTACAACACACACACATAATTTCTCCATACAAACTCTATCTAACAGTCCATGTCTTTGTTTAACTTGTTTTGTTATTAATATATATTTGTTTACCCATGTATATCGGTCTTGTTTGTTTTGTTTGTCTTCTTTGGACTTAATTAAAGTATGACATCTCTCATGTAGCTGGACCGGCCAGCAGGAAATTTTAACCTTCTGATATCTCATCACATCTTCACCCCCACGGTCCGCTACAACATCTCACTGATGGAATACAGAGGAAATGTGGGTGGTTTGCTATGTGGCTTGCAAGCCATGATTTGGCCACCCCTGATATATACAGTATCCTGGAATGAGTAAATGATTGAACCTTGTAAATCATGGAGATATAAAAACTCTTTAACTTATCTCAACCACTTCTTATTTTCATTTGCTGTTTTGTCACTTCCACTTTTTTCTTGTTAACAGTAAGGCCATTATTGCATGTTAAAGCATAACTGGTTTGCTGGTAGTCATGAGTTCAATCCTTGGATCGGGTAGAGTGGAAATGTTATATACTCTGGTTCAGTGGAAGAAAGAGACAAGTGATACAACAGAGAATAGACTTGAGAGAATTAACTAGAAAGCAAGGGAAGTAGAATTAAAATAATCTTCCTCCATGTATTTAATAAAGTACAACAAATATCTGAAGAAGGCTGGAGGGTATGACTGAAACATAGCAACAATGAAGAGAATACATGTCTAAATGGAAAGTCATATTATAATTATTAATGATTTTGAAAGATGTAGGAAATAATCTGGTAAGACAAGGAGGAATGCTGGGTAATTCAACAGACAAACAAACTGATTAATCTGTTCAAATTCTCTGAGCTTTTGTACAATATCACATCTATACTTTATGCATTTGGTAGTCAATATTTTGATATAATTTAACTTGCAAAGTAAATAAAGAACAGATTTAAGTCAATTATTTAAAAAAGGAGAACCAGTTGACTGTGATTAACACATCATACATTTAACACCATTTTTACTTGATATCATATGTTGAAAATGTTCTTTAAAAATAATATTTCAATACTAACATGTGTGGGTAGTGTAATGGATAGCAGCTCTGAAGGAAAAATTGGAGAGATAAATTAAAATTCCAGTCAAATTCTTTACATTCACTTATATGCAAATAAGGTATTGCTGTATAGACCCCTGATGAGAGTGGGCGCATCCCGTCCACTCTTGGTCAGCGATCGCTAGTTGTTTTAGGACAGCATTGAATGACATCAACACAGAGAATGTTAACTATTTTATTAATGTTCATGTCGATATGTTCTATCTATCCAGTGGGGGGGGGGTCATTCCCTCTCACTGGGGAGTCATTTCAGATACGAAATAAAACATGTCTATATTGACAGTTAAAACTTGACTCCCTGAAATTAATATTAGCTCAAGACCTCTGAAATCTAATAAAAACTTATTTTTTCTTTTTGTCTATAATATATGTTGAAACATGGGTAAAGGGAAGGATCTATCAACTGCTGAAAAACAGAAAATAACAAAGTTATTGAGTGAGGGGATATCCACATTGGAAATATCAAAGGAGCTTTGCAGAGATCATCAAATTATAAAGAATATTGTTGAAAATATATTATGAACTCAAAGCAAAAGAAATTGCTTCCTTGAGATGAACATAACCTAAAGTGAGTTATGGTGAAACAACCACTTTTGACCAGCACTAGGATCTTTGAAAAAGCTGGAATTGAGGGAGTAAAAAAGGATGAAAGGCATAGAATACTTTGTGAATTGGGATCTGTCAAAACATCTCCTAGGCAACTTCCTGTCACTAAAACAAATATTTTAAAGTGTCAAAATTGAGCCAAGAAATACATGAAAATCGACTTCTCTAAAGTAATTTTCATGGACAAATATTGAGTGACATTTGATGGACCTGATGGATAGGCCAAAAGATAGATTTTATCCAATTCAGATGTGCATGTGGCTTAAAGAAGGAAACAACAAGGTGGTAGTTTTATGATATGGGCTGGAATTGTTGACCAAATCATTATTGGACCATTCAAAGTCGATGAAAGAGTTAAATTGAATAGTACTAACTATTGCAATTTTATGAACAAGACTTTTTTTTGCAGAGTAGAAGTCCCAGTCTTGCAGTTTCAAAGTGAAGTCTGTATTTATCCACAACAATGCTCCTTTTCATGTATCTAAAATTACCCATGAACTCTTTGAACATAAAATATTTACAGGAGAGAAGATAATGGAATAGTCACCATCAAGTCCTGATTTGAATCCAATTGAAAATCTATGGTTAATTGTGAAGATGAATAGCAAAGTAGATCTATGGGAAGCAATTAAAACAACCATGTTGGAAATTGAACCTGCTGAAGTAAAAAAATTAACAAAATCAATGGATAATAGATTACTGGATATTATTGAGAAGAAGGGTAACTATATTAAAATGTAAAGGATTCAAAGATTTATATGTGTCTGTTATTTGTTCTATTATAGGTGTTGATTAATTTTTGATCATTTTATTACCTTTTTATTGAAGTAAAAAGTGATTATTTGGTTTTGCCTAATAACTTCAGATTACAATTTTTTAGAATACATCAAATAACTTCAATAAAACATATTGATACTATCTAAAATTTTAATTCAGGTTTTGTTTTGACATCTAAATTGATTCTTTAACATTTGACAATTTTTTAAAAACCAAATTTGTATTATTGAAGTTTATATGATTTGCTTAATAACTTCAGACAGGGTGTATAATAGATACAAAGGGGAAAATGACATCAATAGACAAATCATTATTTTTCCATAGCATTGTAACCATTCACTATGCATTTTTACCAGCAATTAGCAAGACTGTATACAGTGCTGCTCCAAATATAACTCATCACATACATCACTGTTGACAGAATTGAAAAACATTACCTACCACTTGACTATACTTACACCCATTGTTTGGTTTCCATAAATGTTCAGCAAATGTTGATGAACTTTAGTAGATGCAATTTTTTCTGCATTGAGGAAATCAGAATTCACTTTTAGTTTGTACACACTTTCTTGTCATATGCCATTTTACCAGACTGCTGTTCAGCTGCTATCTGTAACAAGACAAAAAAAAATTATGGGTTATCGGAGAAAGTTTTAACTTCTACTGCAATACCACCAACCTTCACTTCTGACATCATAGGACAACATAATAAAATTAGGAGGCATTATTTTCAGAGCGACCCTCCACTTGTATATATTGAAAGAAGTATATAAATTTGCATTAAAACATATTCTAAACTTTAGAATAACAACCAAAAGAAAATAATATAAGTATTTATATTTTTTTTAAATCTATTTTTGAGGAAAGAATGAATTTAAAAATGTTCAGTAAAAAACAGAGCATGAACAAAACTTTATTTATCCTTTAAGTAGGTATTTATTTTAACAATTGCATAGAAAAATTTTGAGAAGCATAATTTTTATATGGTAAACTTGTACTTTTTGAAAGAAGAGAGTATTTTTTCTCATTTTGGGTTTAGTTATATCATTTTTAACCATATTTCATATAAATAAATATGTATTCAAAAATCCCATTGATATTAACGATCTTTTTTAAAATATCAAACACCATATGCGATTTTGATGGAATAGAAAATATAATATGAAATGTGATAGGAGAGGAACAAGCTTGTTAATATAATTTAGCATTAAGTTTCTGAAGAATAATTCAGTTATCCAGAAGATGGATAAAAATTATCTAAAACATTGATATCTTCGTACAGATTAATCAGAATATGAGACTAAATCTCTTATACTTGAAAATATTGTTTATTCAACTTCAGATTTTTCCAGTTAATATGTGTGAATAGGTGTGTAGCTAAGATTTTTCTGCAAATGTGGATTCTTCTTCTTACAAGAATGTAAGAAACTTATAACTTCTTTTCTCTGTCAGGTGGGTGTTCATATATCTTCCTGTCATTGGGTGTCCCATGAGTGCACATCTTAAGCACAGTTGGGTCAATCACCAGTTTACATGACAGAGACAACCACTTGTTATGACTGTATTACCAGACAGACATCACTTGATAAGATCCAGAGACGGATATGCAATGTGATTGGCCCTGATCTGTCATCTCGTCTGCAGTTGCTCTCTCACAGACGCGATGTCATTTTTACAAATACTTCCACGGTAATTGCTCCGAGGAGCTGCTTTCGCTTGTCCCTAGGCCTCATGAATTTAAATGTCCTACAAGGCTGGCATCCCGTTCCCACCCCTTCACCATTGAAACTGTTAGATGTAGACGTCTCTTCTACTCCAATAGCTTCATGTCTCGCACATCTCACCTGTGGAACTCCCTTCCCTATTACTGTTTCCCTGACAGATACAATCTCCAACGGTTTAAGTGTAGCGTCAATCGACATCTCCAGTTGCCTTGATCTATCCACTTCCCTTCTCCACATCCTTTCACCTTTCATTCCTATCTGCTCTCGCTCCAAATCTTCTGTAACCCCCTTGCCTTGATCGACCCACTGTCTTTCTCTTTCTCCACATCCTCTCCTTTACCACTCCTATCTGCTCTTCCTCCAACCCTTCTATAACCCCTTGCGTGATAGTGGCCTCCAGCCTTGCTTGGGGTGATACACTTAAAAAAACAAAAAAAACAAACTTACAGTGACATCATATGGTCAAAGTTATATACACAGACACCACATCAGAAGACTGTCAAATCTTGTACAGTAATAAATTAGTACACTCTTAACCATTGAATTGTATTGACTTGGGTTTTTTTGTGCCCTTAATATCACTAGAGCTTACAATAAGATAATGCTAAGGATCACATAAAATGATGGTCCATAAAACAACTGATATCCAGTGAAGATGCAAATCTGCACCTGGTGGCTTGGAGGTCATCTTCCAGGTCAACCTGCTAATGCACTTGGCCGTTCTGATTCTTTGGTGTCACATTGAGTGCAAAGTCTGTTTTTGTATCATCCGGTCTGAGCCCAATACATATTGGGGGCCACTACAGACCAACTCCTTTTAGAACAAAGTTTCCTTCTTCTTCTTTATCGGTGATCATGGCTATCCACAACTTCCTGTCCTTCATAGCTCTTAATAAATTTTGCTTTTTTGTTATTTCTATTAAACCCTATTCTGTCGTCCAGTTACTCAAACTCACTAAGTATGTTATGCATTGTTTTCCTCTGTCCCTCTTGCTTTCAATCTGTCCTGTGAGTATCAGTTTTTCCAAGCACTCTTTCCTCATTATGTTCCTTAGAAATTTCAACTATCTCTTCTTGATGTTAAGTATAAGTTTCCTTTTCATTTTAATTTTCTCTAAAATTTTGTCATTGCTCACATAATTAGTCCATGGTATCCTCAGCATCCTTCTGTAGAACAAAATTTCTGTTGCTTCAAGTCTCTCCTTCATCTTCGAGGAGATTGTCCAGCACTCACTGACTTTAACCTTGATTAAGGCTATCTGGTATTTCCTAGTGTGAATCAGAGATTACAGTTACCCAACCTACACCTCACCACTTCATTCACAAAATAACAAAAGGAAAGTATTAGCTCTTGAGGAAATAAAAACAAAGTATATAGGAAAGATAAGGTAAAAATCTTATCGCTAATCAAATATATTTACATATTTAAACATTTTTTTATTAAATAGAACAGACAAGGAATGTCTGTTAAAGCTTTTGGTTAGTTTTGCTTTTCATATTAAATGATGGGAAACTATCATCATTAAATGGGCTTACAGCCACATCACATTGAAACACTGGTTCATATAAGATCACCAAAGTTAAGCAATGTCAACCCTGGTCAGTACCTAGATGGGCGACCACTTGAGAATATAAGGGGCTGTAAGCTTGAATGTGTGAGTGGTGTAATGGATAATTACTTGTTAATTGTTAATCAGAGAGCTGAGTTCCGATTCCAGCAGGGTTGTTATATTCACTTATGCACAAATAGCCTTTGGAAAGGTATGAATCCATCTCTTCTCCCCCAGCTATGGGTTAAATAGTAAGATTTGTATCAGTAAATCATTATTATCCCCCCACCAAATTCTTACAGTCTAAAATTATTTTCTGACTTTAAATAACCTGGAAATGGTTGATAAGCCATTGAAAACAAATCAATCAATCAAATCAATACCATCATTAAAATTAGCTTCAATCTTGGAACACGTCTTAAAATACTTTTGAATCATATGATCATTTTTGTCATATGACACTATTTTGTGATATCAACGAATACTTGTTGTCACTTTCGAAATGCTCATTGTAGTAGAGACTTTGTAATCACAGATACAACTATAATACGCTGTTGGACAATACTGGTGTTAGGTGCCTTTGAATAACACTCGCACTTGATCGATAATACTCACTCAAACAGTAATCCGTATAGTGATCTGAATAGAGAAATAGTATAGTGAATAGAATAGAGAAATAGTATAGTGAATAGAATAGAGAAATAGTATAGTGAATAGAATAGAGAAATAATATAGACTAGGAATGGTGATCCGTATGGTAATAGAGGATAGAATAGAAACAGCAATCCGAATAGTAATAGAGGATAGAATAGAAATGCGATCATTTAGACGTCACATGACTTCCTACTTATGTATTTCTTCTGTGGTCATGTGGTCTACTTAATTCAATAATGGGATCACCTGGGTCTGCTCACTGGCAATCTATGTCAGCAGTGACACTTTATTCCTATATAAGAAACTATAATCTATTTCATCACCATAAGATGTGAACTTGTGTTCACTTTAAACTCCAAAACATAAACAGCATAAAAGCTGTTCTGGCTATCTTTTGGCATTTACCTTCTTTCTTTAAAAATGACTAATGACAGTCTAAAGTATTTGGTCATCAAACTGCAGTTACTAGGTTAGGGATTGTGTGCTGAGCAAAAAGTAAGTGTTGAGAAAATAGACAAACAAAAGGGTGAGACAAAACAAGATAGAAATGTTTATTCTATCAGAACATCTTTTAGGAAGATAAAATTTTAAGGAATACTCTTAAGAATCTCTTTAAATAGTGAAAGAAAAATTGAACTTACTCTGCTGGTGAATCACTGAGCACATGAGTTGTATTGTCTATGCCATGTTGAATCTGTTGCATGGCACCCTAACTTTTAGTGTCCTGTCTTAATGTCAGTCCAAAGTGAAAGAGGGCTAATATCTCAGGTTCACAGCATGCATGCTCCACACTTTTTACTTTCTATACATGCCCAAAAGCTGAAATGTGGTTACTTCTGCTGATGTGGTTTTTCATGCATGCATGTCTGGTAAAAGTATTTAACATCAAACATATCAAACAAACTTATTTAGCACCAGTAAAAACTTACCAAACAGCTTAACAGATATTCTTTGTACATTTTATCTTATAAAACATATTTAAATGAAGGATTTCTACTTAAATATATTATAATTACATGTGTATATGAGTATATTACTTCAGATGTTATCTTTAGTGGATACCTGGAGGGCATATTTACTTTATTAAATTTTCTTGAGTGTACAAACCAGTGAACATAATACACAGTGTTTAAAAAACAGGGCACCTACTCAGATATGGGTATCCACTAAAAATAACATCTGAAGTAATAATAATGCCAGATTAAAAATAAAGCCATTAATTCCTTAGAAAGTAATGTGTTTATACATATGCATTTCTGTAAATTAATTAATATATATATATATATATATATATATATATTTTTTTTTATTTTTTTAAGCAGCATATTTTCATTCAAACAGGTTTGGTTAAATGTTCAACTAAATATGTTAGCTCTATCACTGATATTGAGTGCTTTCCAATAAGCACTGCACACATAAAATATATATAGAATTTATATATATATACAGTGGTTGGGCAAAATAATTGAAACACCTTGTTAAATTCAAAGAAAATTTAATATGGAGTTGGTCCTCCTTTAGCTTCACATACAGCTTTAATACATCTAGGAATGGAATCATACAGCTTCCTGACTTCATCCAGAGGAATTTTCAGCCATTCTTCCATTAACACCTGCTCTAGCTCTTTAAGACACTACGGTGGAGAATAGCGGTTCCTAACTTGTCGCTCCAAAATCCATCACAAATGTTCAATAATATTGATATCTGGTGATTGGGGAGGCCACTCCATGTGTTCTAGCTCACTTTCATGCTCTTCATACCAATTCTTAACCACTTGAGCGGTTTGTATTGGAGCATTATCATCTTGGAAGATGCAGTCGCCATTAGGGAATAAAGTCTGGGCCATTTGATGAACATGATCTCCCAAAATGTTCAGGTAATCTTTGCTGTTGATTCTATCATGCAGGGCAACTATTGAACTGAGACATTTCCATGATATGGCAGCCCAAACTATCACTGATCCACCTCCATACTTCACTGTTGGAAGAAGGCAGTCAGGGTTGTAAGCTTTTTTGGGCTGCCTCTACACATAAACTCACCCTGAAGTTGAGAAAAGAAAAAACTGGACTCAGCTGAGAATATGACTTGCTTCCATTGGTCTTCAGACCAGGCACTGTGATCTCTGCACCACTTCAACCTCTTCTGAATGTTGCGAGTGGAGAGAAGAGGTTTCCTTACGGCGACTGTTCCATGATAGCCAGCTTTATGGAGCTCACGATGAACAATTTCATAGAAATTGGACTATTCAGATGATTATTCAACTCAGCAGTCACTTTGGCCACAGTAGTCCAAGATTTTTTTGCCACATTGCATTTCAATGTCCCTGTCAGTAAGTTTGCAAGTCTGGCCCAAATTGCTACAGTTGCTTGAGGTTTTGCCCTGTTTCTCAAATTGCATCATAGTTCTTGATATGGTAGCTCTTGAAAAACCAAACATTTCAGCAACCTTATTGATCAAGGCTCCTGCCATGTGAGCTCCAATAATTTGCCATTTTTCGAACTCAGAGAGGTCATGCATTTAGCTTAAATTTTACTAAATTCTAAAAATAAATAAGACAAAGACAGTAAATTAGATAAATAAATGTATTCACAATAGATATAACCTGCAAAAGTTTTAGTTAAAGTTCTTAATATAATAAGTTTTCGAAACATAAGAGTGGATTTTGCACCTGTTCCAATTATTTTGTCCAACCCCTGTATATATATATGGCCGAGTGGTTAGAATGTTTGCTTTC